>KE504170.1:177599-188403 GCA_000344655.2 Fomitopsis schrenkii
CTGACCTCCACCGTGGTAGACAGCACTCACACTTTCCCATATTGATTCTCGCCCCCGACGCAAGGCAAGGCGCACACTTGTCTCGGTACTACGACCCACGCCGGCCATACACTATCGCGTTCAGGCATGACACTCCTAGGTGTTCATGGTGCATAGCAATGCCTTCCGCGGCGTCACAGAGTGGTGATATGGTGTAGGAAAACATCGGTGTTTGACGGATACGGGATGAAAGGTGAGCACATCGTAGTCGACGTGATTGGCGGAAGCAAAAGGCTGAACAACCATCACACGCGCCAAGTGTGGCTGGTAGAGATGTGATCTCAGCGCGCCTTCTCCTCGGAGTCTTATGTCCGCTATCGTTCCCGCGTTGCTCGCTATCACTCCCACGGCCTGGGTTAGACAGGGCATATCACCCAAGGGCGCAACGTACGTCCAACAGACCATGACTATGCTCTCAGTCACTTCCAAATGAATGCAAGGCGCGAAAGAAGCAGCCCACCGCCCTTCCTCCTGCCGCACTGCGAGTCAGACTCGCTGTACCGATTCAGAGGAAGCCCCGCCGTCGCAGTCCGACTCGGACCGTAACTCTGGCAGCCCATGAGTAGTGACATTCATGGACCTCGGGCGAGCTTGGACTGCAGTTTCCTAGTGTAGGCACGAGAACTCAATGGTGTGTTCGCAACCCTCATCAGACGCCGGTGGGAGTACTTACCCAGACGGTATCTCTATGAGGGTTCAGATTGGCTGGGTCTCTGGAGCCGGTTCGTGAAGCAAGGGTCCGGAACGGGCACCAACAATCAACCTGGTACGCTTTTGCAGTGATAGTATCACCCGCCATCCCTTACTTTTCTGCGACACGGCTTCAATCACTCCTGATAAATGCGATTGAAAGTGTACGCGGGAATGCTCACGGCGACGCAGATATCACTGCCGAGCACGAACATGGAACGCGGCGACGCGATGGACATCTACGTGAAACCGGATGCGCTCGCGTTTGTGAAACGGCTCCGTCGTCTGGAAGTCCTCGACCTAACCCTCCGCGAGGTCATTGTCATGGGTATCGAGACACGATCCGCACACGTATGCATATGGACATCTTGGTACGCAGTGTCTTCCGCTTCGACCAGGACGAGCTAACCACTTGTCTGTGCACCCGATACAACTCTGAGCAGCCATACTCAGGGGACAGTGACTTGAAAAGAATTGAAGCTGACTTCAAGTGTCGAGTATTCGGCGAGATACTGGCCAAATCTTTCGCTCCGCATACTTCCGTTCAACTTCTCTCACAGTTTTGTTCAGCGTGGCTGTACGTCCACTTGGTCGCTCGAGCAAGTCACCGGAGTGCTATCCACCGGTCAGCCTATCCCTTCACGAATGCTGGGCACCGCGCTATTCAATCCGCTAGCTCTGGCCGCTTCAAGTCATTAGATGACGTGAGAAGCTTGAAGGTCACTTGTGACTCGCAGGTGAATGTGAGTGCGCGCATATGTCTTGCATAGAAGCATATTGTGATTGCAGCGGCGCATCATCGTAGACCGTCGGTCACGAAGAAGGGCATTTCCTGCTTCCCTCTGATGCTCCCGAAGCAAGCGCGAGCAGCCCATTTACGCTGACCCCGACTCTCCACCCCCTACATCGCCGGCGTGAACGTTTGTACCCGTCACTAGCCTACGGTGCTGGGACGCGCGCTCACCCCCACGCCCTTTTATTCGCGATCAACTGCGAATTGTCGTTCTCGCTGTACTCGCTTCAAGGTCACAGCCGGCTCCCGATGCGCAACAGCGACTGGACGTGGCACATGCAGCAGCAGCGTCGACGCACGCGAATCTCATCGGCGCGCCTCAATACCACTGGCAACAGAAGGTCCTCTTCCGTCTAACGTGCCTCAGGTCTAGTACTCGGTCCGCGATCACCAGGTCATATGCGGTCCGCCTGCCCAGCCACTGCGCATTTGGGAACGCACACGTAGCTAGGTCGCCACCGCGATTTCGAGGCTGGACGCCTGGAGGACCACATGTTATGCGACCACGACTTCATCGAGGGAGACGTGCTCGCTTGGGTGTATGGTTCCCCCGTCTCCTCGGTGTCTTTGACAGTATGTTGTCCTCTGTTCCTGCTTTGCAGTGTGCTCTGCCGGCTACACGCCGTCCTGTTAGACCTGGTTCCTAGGACTTCCCGTTGCGTCGCAATGGGTCGAGTGATACGCTCTTGCGCAATCAAATGTCTTGTGTATACTAAATGTCACCGAACGATTACGAAAAGAAACCGCAGGATCTGATGATTGAGTGCTACGGAGACGGGCTGGCAAGCATGAGAATTAATGTCGCTGAGGGCCGCGCCCTACGTAGATGTTACTCCTCCACGTATATCCTCGTTCCTGATCCCCTTGCATCGCGCTGTGCGAAATGCTGTGGGCTCAATAGATATTATTATCTGTTGGGGGACTTGAGCAATATGTATTGTCTGGGGATCCAGTGATACTATTTCCAGTACTCCAGTAGCCACTATGACTACCATTCTTCACTATTAGAGAGGACCAGAACCATCATAAGTCACTGCATATACATTGCATATATGTAGATTCTGCATCGTATTTTGATGAACTTAGTGCCAGTATGAAGTGTGCTGACAGAATTGTATATCATATGCTATACACCGTATATCCAAATACACCAGAAATGGTATATATATACATGGATACAATACACAGTAAGACAGTATATGATATAGTTTCAGCCTTCACTCTGTGAAGGATGCAATGCAAGGGGAAGAGTAGGTGACAAAGGAGGAGATTGTGGAGTTGGAAAATCCAACGCAAGCATGGTAGATGCAACATGTTGCTCTCTTGTCAATGGTCCAAAAGGGGGAAGTTGTGAAGACATAGCATTAGGATGGAAGTCAGCCCAGGCATGCCAGTTCCGTGGGGCAGTGAATGATCTTCACATTGAAATATCAGTGAGCCACATCACTAGCACTCAGCATGCATTGTTACTCACTTGGGTGGGAGGGCTTGAAATAGTTTTTCAGAAACAATCAAGTTGCTGCATTCAGTCTCAGGGGCAATGCCATAGGCCAACAGCAAGTCAGGGGAGAATAAGGCACCCAGCTTGATGGCTACATGGTTTGATAGAAACAGTATTGTAGGAATGATACTCTGCTGGATGAGCTGCCCAAGTGGATCACCTATATGGAAACAGATTCAACATATTGCTAGGAAACAGTGATATCCCAACTCACAGTTTCCTGGACTGCGAAGGCAATTCGCGACATCTAATGCAAGCACACTGTCTGCTTTTACGAATGGCACACGTAGTTTTGTGTATGCCAGCCACAGAAGTATGTATATAGAACCTCAAACCATATAATCTATTCAGGTCTTGGGCTGCAGAACTTGGGTAGATCACTCTCACCTCCTGCTGCAAGACGAGCAAGCTTGACCCCGTGGGTATACCAATTGCGCAGTGTTGTACGGGATGGAGCATCAACTTCATTTGCAAGATGTTCTTGATACAAGGCTGATATGTTCACATTGTTCATTCCGGATAGACTAGATGCCCCACATATCAGGACCAAGATAGGTGTGACAATAGATGCCAGGCAATGGACACACCTTGCACAGTGAAAGCTCAAGCATATAAGTGTGACCATGTATTGGAAATCAACAGCACCCTTTTGGCTGTCAAAAAACCCACAACGCCTGGCTAGCTGGGCTAAGGTACTGGACTTGGAGCCACTACCATTGGCTAGGCCTTGCATAGGCATCAGGGCTACTAAGTCACCGCAGCGGATGAGATCTTCTTTGATGTTGTGCGCCGCGAGGGCATGTATGAAGTTCGCCGCTGTCATAGCATTCGGGGCCGGTTGCCTCCTAGGCTGCCTGCCAGTGGCCGCCCCAGGGTCATACGGTATTATCCCAAGCGTTCTGCGACACTTCGACGATCGTGCGGCACCTACGCCGGCTGAGTAAACTGAGGGCGCAGACCTGAATATGCTGGGAAGTCCGCAGGATATAAAGCAAGCTCTTACGGTATTCCGTTTCAGTCATCTGCGCCGAGTCCTTCGCTGAATCACTGGTGGCGGCGGACTCGGAGCTAGACTGATCGCCTACACCAACCGCCGGCGACTGCCCTTCAAGTTGATACGCTAGCACTGAACAAAATGATCGTTCAGCCCGGAGCACATGCGCACTGATAGCCCAACGTACCGGTGCCTGCATCATGATCCTGAACTGGCGCATAGCCTGAAGGAATGATGTTCCGGTTCTCTTGCGCAGAGGAGTCCTGAATTTCCTCGTCGCGACAAGTTGACGGGTCGTCCACATTGCTCGGCAGTCGACTGAGTAGCATCGTCATACTAGGGCTCAGATTTGGAGTGGAAGAGAGAAGGCGCGAGAGTTCCAGTGCTTCAGTGCTACTCAGACTGAGCTCCATATATAGTGCCGCTGGAATATCTGTCGAAAGTTGTGTTCGCCGTTGACGCTGTTGGTGAACACTCTGTCACGTGTATTCTGCGACTTTGTTAGAACTTTGCGCCGGCTTTGTAATTGTTTGTCCCTTTGCTCATACTAACTTGGTCGAGTGGGCGGCGGCGGTCTTGGGGTCGTTAACACGCCAGACGTCCTGTTGCTGTGGCCACAATCTAGCAATGGCACAAGCATAGCCTATATGCTACTGAAGGCAGGAAGTATCTGTTATTGAAGACAGCTGTTTCTAATGTCGCAATAAATACTGTTCAGGCTCGTGACGTCCAATTCTCGCACAGGCGTTGAAGCGGTGACAGTGCTTGAGCACTCCTCGGTGACCTCATTGTCGTCTATGTCGCGATCCACCAATGTATTACATCGCTAATTGAATATTTTGTGTCATGTTGCCCGTTTCGAACAACGTCGGATCTAAGGGTTACCCCACGTCGCACTGTTTCTTTTGCGTGAACTTGAAGTTGTCTGGAGAACAGAAAGTACCGACATTGACATCATGTCCCAAGGTTCGCGGTGGTACCGGGATGAGTGTTGAACCACAAATCCAAGGAAAACCAGAAGAGAAAGCAACAAGCAAGCAACAAATGGCAATAAGAGAGGTAGAGAGGTGAACGAAACCAGACGAGATGAACTAGAAGTAGCCGTACTCAACGGCCGTCTTGTAAGCGAGACACGTGGGGATGATCGCTCGGGAGGGAACGACAAGGTCTACGTGCGGGTCCTCCGTGTCGAATGCCGACTCAGTGGTCATAGAAAGCCCCAAGGCGTTTCCAGGACCGATGTCTCGCCCAGCAGCTGGCTGGGGTGACATTTCCCGAAGTTGGGAACGTTTCGGCTTGACAAACGGGCTGAACCAACGCACACGAATAGGCGTCACGATCCGCGGTGACTCGTAGACAGGCTCCTCTTCCTCCTCTTCGTCGTCCTCGTCGTCAACCGAGACGTTCCAAGACGGCGTGAGGTAGTCAATCTCGGGCGAAGTACCAAAGTCAAATAGCGGGATATCATCCGAGCTCTGCATCGGGAGCTCGCCGATCCCAGCGTCCTCGACGATGATAGCCGGGTGCGAGATCAGTGGGAGGTCCCCGCGGCCAGTGAGCTTGGACCAGGTTTTCAGAACAGGGTGAACCAGGTATCGCTGCGTCAGACGAGGCGAGGCTTCTACGAGCACGACGACGCGAGGCTCGTCGGGCAGGTGCTGAAGCTGTGCCAGGCCGAGCGGCTGAAGGGGTTTCAAGGCCTGATCGGTGGTCACAATTGGCGGAGTGGCCAGAGTGGGGCTATCGAGGCTGGGGCTGAGAACGTCAGGGCTGAGAGGTGGAGGCTCTTGAGCGAGGATATCGTCCAGCAGGTTCATCACCCTCGCGTGGCGCGTCGAGTCCGTGGCGACCAGCGGGAGCGTCTCTTCAGGGACGGCGAAGGTGGGCTCCTGGGCGATGATAGCATCGAGACGCTTGAGGGTGCTCTCGCCGCGGTCTGCACCGCGGCGGGAGCGCTTTTCCTCGACTGGGTGTGTTCCGAATGCTGAGGGACGGACAGCCTCCGCGGACTGAACCGCGATGGAGGTGTCACTCGTCTACGGTGCTCGATGTCAGCCGGATGCATAAGTACATCAGTCTAAACACTCACCCCCTTGGCTTCTGCTCGGAAAACAGATACGTCGGGCGCGACGTGCATGTTGTCCTGGCCGCTTTCTTGTACAGGCGGGAACTTGAAAGCGAGCAGTCTCATACGTTCAACCTCATCATCACTCAACGAAGAGGGCCGCGGACCGGCAGTGGATCGCGCGGGAGGTTTCTTGAGCGCATGTCAGCCACGGCGCGCAGAGTCCCCGCCTATACGAACTCACCAACATATAGTACTCGCTTTCTAAGGCCATGTCGTCGTGCTTCTCCGTCTGCGTTGTGACATCCTGGTCGCCAGTAGTCGTGCTCGAGTACTTGCGACTGATGGGTGCTCGACTGCGCTCCAATTTGATGCGACCTTCGCCGACCTCCGCATCTGCGATTGTCCTTGCTGCTTTTCCTGGACGGGACAGCCTACGATGAACGTACAACAGGTAGACCCCAGCCAGCAGGAAGAGAAAACCCAGCATGACGACGGCGGCCACATAGATAACGAGCTGCTTGCTTCCTTGCAGGGTCGCCGGGAGACCAGAGGAGATGCGGTGGGTTGCTTGAGGTGCGGCGGGCGAATTTGAGATGGGAGCCATGTCGGCCCTGCTTGAGGCCCGGGGTCGGGGTAAGAGGCGGAGGGTCTGCGCGTGTGGGGCGAGATGCTGGTGGTTCGAGAGCTGGAGGGTGAGGAGTGTATGGTCAGCCAGAGGCAGTATTTATAGGGCGCGCGACCGACCTGGACCCATGTTGAAGTTCAGTCTGAACTACATGCGACTCGGTTGAGTTTGCAACCACAGCCACCGGGGTCCCTACCGCTCGTTAAGCATTTCATCTGGCAAGTGTCTATCTGGATCAACCTCAATTTGCCGAGCAGCATGCGGTGAACGTAGTGGACAGCAGTAGAGGGCACCCACCGCCCGTTTAGACAGAGCATCTGCGAGACTGCACTTACTGGGAGAATCATCATAGCTGACAGCCCTTCGGCAGAAACCACGTGCGACAAGCTGATGACCACTGCAGTGGTGACGTTATGTGGCGCTCAAGCAGGCCATCGACTCTGGCGAGCTATGGCAATAGCCTACTCCATGGACATGCTATGCAATAAAGTTGTCAGAATGTTCCCTACCATGAGACTTCATCGACAGACCTTGGCTGACGGATCGTCACACCTCCCTATAGGCAGAGTCCCTGAAACCAGCGAGGAATCACTTTGCCATAAGTCCTCGCTCGAGTAGCACCAAGTGCGTCCCGGGCCTGCCCATGGTAGCACACGCTACCTTGGTAGAGGAAATTGGAAACCATGCAGCAGCTTGAGAACTACTCGTGCGACGTCTTCTCTGGCAACTGCTCTGAGCTGCGGGGCACCATCAGACTCTCTTGATGTGATACGGTACCACTGGTAGTGTGACGCGTTCCAGTAATGGTCATCGTGAACCAAATGGTTGCGCCTTGACGTTTCTGCCTAGGTCTAAGCGCATGCCGGCCAGAACAATGCTCCGAATTGCCCAAGCGAGGGCCTCAGCATGAGGATAGAAAGTATCGCCGTCATACGGGACGCCGCAAAGGTCTATGATGAGAGCGCGAAGATGCGAGGACGTGAGTGTAGAGATGATCCTATGCTGGAACAGGGTCCACACGTCAAGCTGAGAGTGCGCAGTGAAAGAAGGCAGGAGACTCACCACAGTGTGGTCTGCAAGACCTGTCGCTAGATCGGGGAGGACATGCTCGCCATCCGCGCTCGTCACCAGACGCAGAATCTTCAGACAATGCAGATCCTTCCCCGCGCATTCCGATAGCTTGTCTTCCACGCCAGAGGTCAAAGCAATGGGAGACACGCGACGCAACGTGTCAAGGATTTCCGGCGAGGGATGATAATGAACCAATGGCTCAGTTGGATGCCCGAGCTCGACTCGCCGTACATCGCAGTGGTGGAGAGGAAGCGGCGATCGCATCTGGACCATATCTAATCCAGACCACTCGATGCGGGCGTGATTTTCGTAGCCGTGCGGAAGATGCACACGTTGGGGAATGTACGCATGATAGGCTTCCATTGTTCCGTCGTGATCGCGTAGTCGTTTAGTGTGAGTGCTTCGACATGGGGAGACACGACACGATGCCCCATGTCCGCGATTACGGGAAGTGCACCCATGAGGGCCACTTGCCTCTAACGGTCTGGGATATTGCTTAGAGATTGCCTCGCTATCGGGTCCGAGAGTGCTCGACCAGAGTCCAGGTCGCCATAATTCGCCAAACACGTAACGATGCGCGGCCTGGACTTTGCCAAACTATGGTCACGGGAGTCAGGGAGTCAAGGTCCACCAGCGTGAGGCACTCGAGCGACTTAACACCGGCAATGGCGTTCATAATCGAGGGGTTCATTCCCAGAAGCATGTCGCCCAAGCCTTTGTAAGTAGATGTGTGCAAGGTTGTCGCGCGAGATATCAGATCCGCTAGGCGATCTAGAGCGAGGAATGGTGGAACTTGGGTGGAACTTTAGCTCGAGTCCACTGTCTAATGCACAAGAATTCGAGGCATGGAGGTCTGTGCTGAGGATACGCGAGAATTTACTTGCAAAATTTGAGCAGCCTGCCAGCGGAGTCATCACCGGACTCGGAGAAAGTGGCATCGTACTCCGATATCAGTCGCTGTGTTGCAGTGATGTGCAGGGAACGACACGCTGTGGTCGAAGGGAGGGTTTGCTTCGGCTCCAAATAGGGCAGGATGGTGGTAATAACGTCGTGATTAATGGTTTGCAGCGACATTGCTGTCTGGACTCTGGGAGACTACGATATAGTATGCGTACCCAACGGATCAATAATTCACGCCCTGATACTTCCAGCACGGAGAACTTACATTCCGACAGTTTCAGGCAACTGCAGTCTGGTAATGGGTTGGCCAGAGTGCGTCCAGCGGGTTCCGCATTGACGAGTAATCGGTCTCGCAAGTAACGTCTCTACTCAGAGCCTTTTGATAGTGATCACAGTTTTCCGGATCAATCGTTCAGTCGTTTGAGAGACACATGACCAGTATCAGACGAGTGGGGCAGTTAAAGGAGGAGAAGAAGAAAAAAACACGACGGACGTGGTGCAGCAGTCCCCGGGAAGTCTCGAGGTTCGCTATGCCCGAGGCTCGAGTCTTGCGCCACATGCGAGTCGTTCGTCTGTGACACCGTGACATATATGTGACAGATGTTCCAGGCTTGATTAGATCCAAAAACTACAGTACAAATAAACACACTCGGGGTGTACTAAAAGGAAGCCATTGATGTTGATGTTGATAGAACAGAAGATATAAGGGATTCAAAAAATGGAGACAGTACGCTGCTCCGAGTCCATTAAGATGCCCCAATCCGCGAGAGAAGGCGAGTCCGGGATCAAATGATACACTGGCAGTACGAAGCCCATAAGAAACAAGCCCTGAAGCGTACACGCTGGAAATAACCCAGTACAAGTACATATGCAAGTGCGAAGCCGGAACCATGCAGTACAGTACGAGATGTGCAGGATAGGAGTACAAGGGAGAACACGACTCGGAGTCGAAACCGAAGGATGCCCCCTTCTGCCCGACTCGCGATGATGAACGACATACTACGAACCCGCGGGGCATCACGGATTCGCAGTATGCCGAACATGGGAAAAGGGATAGAGAAATACAAAAAATAGATAAATGATAAGGATAGGATATGTGTGAGAGACTAGGCGTGTGCGGAGCCGGGAGTGCTCAGTGGCCGTGCTGGCTAGGAAGCTATCATATTGCTATCAGCAACTGTGTGACACATCACAGATGTAATCAACGTACCTGCTCCCCGATGCCCATCATAGAACGGAGGTTGCCACGAAGGATTGCGTGGCCCTCCTGTGCGTGACGGAGGGCGTTGTCTACGCCCATCTCGTCCCGAAGCGCGCGCAGCTCCTGGTGACGGCGAACGCGGCGCTTCCACAGACCGAACAGCTCCATACCAGGTGCCTGCCGACGAAGCCTGGACTTCGCACCCGCAAGTGTGCGCTTGGAGCCAGGGTATTCCTGAGAGGCTAGTTAAGCAATGGGAGACTTGAGAAGCAGACAAAGCCGACTCACCTCCTCAACGAGAAGAGCCATCGTCAGCGGCCCGCTGGTGCGTGCGGGCTTTGCCTCCATGAATGTCATCGCGCTGAACGTGCGCGGACGGGTCTCCGAGCGCTCGAGAGCGAGCGGAGTGGGGTACGGTCCATCCTGGAAGACGACGAGGAGAGAACGAAGAGTCCTCTGCGGTGCCGGGGTCCAGTTGGCCAGGTCGCACGCGACAGCCAGGCGAGGACTAGCCATCAGAGCGTGGTCCCGGATGATGCGCGGAGCAGCAAACTTGAGGCTGCGACGTTCCCGGCGGTTGGGCACAGTGACCTCTGCGCCACCGAAAATCCGCTGGACATCGTCGAGAGTAGGCGACGAGACGCGCAGCTGGAAGTACGTGTCAGCGGCTGAGGAGAAGGAGGCACCATATGACTCACCAATGACCCAAAGATAGCACGCCCAACCCGTCCTAGCACAGCTAGGACTGCCGGAGTGTAGTCGACCACCATCTTGTTCCAAGCGATCCGCACAGCGGGCGCGAGGTGGATGATGGTGACAGCGATAAAACCGATGACGAAGGCGTAGAACGCCATGACCATGTGCCGGGGGTTGAAGTAACCGTTGTCCGCGATCCGACCTAATACCGTGCCAGTGACAGCCG
>KE504170.1:189663-262382 GCA_000344655.2 Fomitopsis schrenkii
GTGATCTAAGGGCGCCTTCTCCCCGGATGCTTATGTCCGTTGCCCTCTGTTGACGTTCCCGCGTTGCTCGCTGTCACTCCCACGGCCCATGGGCGACCGCCGACCAGCGCAATGAACCCGAGATCGCTTGTACAACGCACCTGGAACCAACCTGCAACACACCGTAACTCTACGCACGATAGCTGCCGACCGACTGCAAGCAGCACAGCAAAAAATCGCACAACGCCCCCTGCCGCGCTCTCAGGCGCGCTATATCAATGTGGTCCGTGCAGGAACTTGAAGGATTCGAAGCGGGCACAAATATCCAACCTGGTACGTCGTTTCCGTAATTACAACAGTCACTACCTCTTGGTTCACTACGACACAGCTTCCACGCCTTTTGTTGAATGTGATCTGAGTCTTACGCAGGCGTGTGGGGTCGCGGCGACGCCAGTCTCACTGCCGAACAGGAACGTGGAACGCAGCAACGTGATGGCCCTCTCCGTGGAGCCAGATGCTCTCGCTTTTATGAGATGCTTCCGTCGTCGTCAAGCCGTCGACCTCACCCTCCACGAGAACATTGTCATGGACGTTGATCTCTGCATACGTGTGCAGATGAACATCTTGGCAGACAGCGTCTGCCACTTCGACCAGGACGACCTCCCACTGGCCTTTACCCACCCGATACTCTGAGCAGCTGTACTAAGGGGTCGGTGACCTGGAGAGACTTGAGTCTAGCGCAGACATCAAGCGGCGGGTATCCAGCGAGTCAATATCCAAATCCTTCGTTGCGTATCCTTCCGCTCCTGATACCTACCTCTTTAACCCTCGTTTCGCCCAGCTCGGCCGTTAGTTCACTCAGTCGCTCGAGCAAGTCATCGGAGTACCTTTCTGGCGGCGGGCCAGTCTACTCCTTGAATGCTGGGCACCGCGTTGTGGATCCCGCCAGCTCTGGCTGATTCAAACCAGAAGATCACTTGAAGGACACTTGCGGCCGGCGGCTTGATGTTGTGAGTGCGCGCATACATCTTGAACAGAAGTGTCTTCTAATCACAGCCATCGTGGTAGACTGTCGGACACCCGTGGAAACCAAGATTCCTTCCCTATGACGCTCCCAAAGCAAGCGCGAGCAACCTACCGAGTCGCACCGCTTCCATATCTCCATCGCGTATGTCAAACACGGCTGTCGTCAACGTTTATATCCGCCACTGGCCTCAGTGCACACTGAATTATGAGGTAGTGTGGGTCGCATCAATCTATGAGGGCAGTGGCATATAATGGTGCAGTAATGTCACAGAGTTCTCAAAACAGTGAACAGACGGTCTGCGTAGTAGAGTAGCAAGCGATGAGAACGGTGCGCGCGAAGCGAAGCGAGGGATGGGCTATATAGAATACACACGTTATCAGAGCGGCGAGGTGGATACGATACAAACTACTAGAGCGCATTAAGACAAGCACATTGCTGCGGAATACTGGATCAAGAAGGAATCAGGGTACACACAGTAGACATCACCAGCGCTCAGCGCAAGCAGAACACGACATTGCGAAAATGGGCAAGCATTACGACGAAATCGAAGCAAAGGGAGATAGGAGAAATCGTACTTTTATATCAGGCTGTGCCGTCAACAGTGAGGACGGTCCGGACAGTGATCCCGCTTGTGGCGGGCGAGTGAGTCCGCTCGACCGATCATGTTTTGACAATACTCGCACTTCTGGGCCGTGCTCTTCAGGTGTACCGACGCAATGTGCTTTGCGAAGCTCGCAGCGTCGAGCTCGCGACCACAGACGGAGCCGTCATCCCAGAGACACGTCTTGCGCTCCTTCTGCGACGCACGGGAGAGATCGCCGTGCCAATCGCGAATGTGACGCTTGATACCCGCAGTGGAGATGTCGTCGAGCATGACGCTACAGTCATGCCACAAGCATGGGACGCGGTTAACGGGGTCCTGGGGAAGAAAGGGTATGGGCTCGAGGCTAGGGGATATAGAATGTGCGCTGGAGGGCTGGTAGGGTTGATAGTACGAGGACGAGGACGTAGGGGAACCCGGTGAAGATGGGATGTACAGGTTTATCGGCGACATGTCACGGAACTGACCGGTCCGTGCGGTATGTTCGTAGGCAGTGCCATGATGAATGCCTGTGGACACGGCGCCTGCGGGGAATGCAAGCGCTGGCCTGGAAGGCTGTAGTCAGGCACTGCTATGGGAGTCAGGTCGAAGCTGCTTGTACGTACTGAATTGGACTGGATATCTGCGATGCTGCGTGAGAGAAGAACGGAGGCGCAGCCTCAACGGCAGCACTCCTGTGCATGAGTGGCCGCGGTTAGCGAGATCCCTGCTTAGTGTTGTGCTCGCCCAACTCACGAAGGGTAGTAAGCAATATTAGAGTATAGGTTCGGGTGCATATGTGTTTGCTGTGTCGCTTCAATTGAACTGTGGGGGATATCAGGGGTTTAGGAATGAAGAGGATCCTGCCGAGACTCACGTAGACATTGGAGGATAAGAGACGGTTGGCGCCATTGTTAATGTCGCGCGACTAGAGGTGTGCGCGTCAGTTCCGAGCATCCATGTATGACTCCGAGTGGAAAACACTAACAAAGGTAAATGACTGGGGTATGGGTGAAAGGGTTGCATTGATAGAGGTGGCCTGCAGTGAACAGTCATTTTCAGTACGATCCCGCTCTCACGCGAAGGGGGCAACCTACATGGGTATTTCCTGCGGGTATGGATAAGTCGTCGCATGATGTGCGTAGGGATTATGGGACCGGGAGCTGGCAGGTGTGGAGCGGGTACGATCCGCGGTCTGACCAGCATCTGGGTTCTGGCGACCATAACGTTGGGAAGACATGAACGGACAGAGACGGATGCTGGTCTAGAGGACAATCCAGAGGGCTATATCGACACTCCACGACCTGTCTGGCAAAGGCGACGACGGTACGAAGGAGAACGAAAAGACGCAGCGGCTTTGAGGAATCGCAGGCCAAAAGCCTGTGTGCGAGCCCTGATATCGCAAGGTCAGTTGAAGTAGGTTTCGAACCACAGTGCGAGCTGATGCCACCGTGGTCAGGTGGCTAGTCGCTCACTGCCCGCATCATGAAGACGCACGAGCCAGGACCGCGGTATCTGTGCGCTCTTTCCTCCTTTGTCCACTGTTCGTCAGGATGATTCTCAGCCAATTGACGCGAACCTGTCCACACGACACCAGGGCGACCCCATGCGTTTCACTTATGAGCGTCATCTGTGTCCTCAAAACGGGACCGGCGGTGCAGCGCCAAGATCAAGGGGCTTGTGATACCAGGCCCTGAATGAGAAGAGCAGTCAGCAGCGAATTCGAAGGAGCTTGGAAGGACCACACTAAAGAAGGACGATCCACCACAGCCTCTAAGCCTCGGATAGTTCCAACCATGGCTTATGGAAAGTCACAGCCTCAGCACCAGTCTTGACACCGGAGGCCACCGGTCCGCCCCGGCTGATTCTGAAGAACGTTCTGCGATATACCATCCCCCTACATGGCGATACGCACTCTGCTGGTCGCCACCCGAAACAACGCCCCGGAGTGCGCGATCAAAGCCACATCTTACAAGTCGACATCCAGCGAAGGAGGCGCCTCGTTGCTGCGATCTGCGGCTCCGAGCACGCGGATGCCACTTGTTCGAACAGTGAATTTCACTCACTAGCTATAATAGCGCCACAGCCTGGCAGGTCACAGCCTCCGAACCAATAACCCCATTGGCAACAGCGACGACAGTTGACGGGCGTTGACGCAAACACACCCCCCAAGGCACTAAAAGGAGGCCACAATGAGGGTGGCCACTGTAGTGCGGGAGGATGAGCTTACCCTGCCAAGTCGCCGCTGTATCACCGCCTCATGAGACACTAACGCGAAGCCCATTTCACATTTGCCTGCACTCCACAATTCAGTTCCGGCGGCTCAGGGGAACAGACAGACTTGAACGTGACCATCCTACCAAACGAACAAATGCGCGAAGTAGCCTTTGCAATCCTCTTTGAGGCACCATTAATGCATGGTGAGTATCACGACTTCCCATAACTGCATCATCGACGCGCGATGTAACAGTTCGTAGTGCTTCATACATGGGCGTCGGCGCTGTACCGACGTCCACGGCGGCAACTTCAGAACCTCGATAGGGTATGGCGCGCAATTGGATCGGCAACGCGTGGGTCATGGTACGCTGGCTGGTGAGTTCCTATCGACTAGATCATACGTAACTATGAAACACACGACCCACTTGATCGAACGCGTCGAGATCCGAGGGTGTGGTGGTGTTGCGAAGGGGCTCCAACTAGGCGGTCGTTGTTTTTTCCACGTCGCAAGTATGACGTCCCGCAGCGAAAGGGCATTTCGTTGATCCAGTCCCGCCTATCGCCGAGCGTTTGAATTTGTGATCTGACGATGCGAGCGATATTGGCCATTGAATGTCTATGATATCGTTAGGAACTTGCATACGATCAAAACAAGAACCCAATGACTGCATATCAGGTTGCTAAGGCATCGGATGGAGCTTCTCGCCACTGTCTATCAGGATGTCTGACTGTAAACTCTGGGTGAATGTCATAGATAGGTCAGCGTGCACAAAAGCGGCGAACCCACTTGCGAAACAACCACCGCCAATATGTTGCTCCCCTGAGATCGCTCGACAGTCGCACTCCCGTCATCACAACAGGTCGATCGAAAAAGCTTAGCAAGCTGACAGACACCAAGGGGCTATTTGTTTGGTGTGGACCATCCATAGCTACACGCCTTTCACAGTGCGGTTGTCTGCAGAGCCGAGTGATGCCCGCGGGAGCCGTGGTCACTGGTGCGATGAAGGTTGTCATCAGGGCCGCCGTATCTGTAGGGTTGTCAACGCCTGCAAGATAAGGAAAAAGTGGACTCGCACGCTATACACCCTGTACCACCCACTTACGTGAGATTTTCATGCACAGAACATGCGACATACGATGACTCGCCTACGAGCAGGGGTGCATCTGTCCCGCTGTCAGTGAAACCTATGGGCGACGTAAGCTTTCGATATCCCCTATCTTCCTGATGTTTCCAGGAGGCTTCCAGAGCTGCCTGACTTTGCACCGGAGCGCAGTATCGCAGTCGCTGAGAAGATAGGTGTCTGCCGAAGGCGTGCTCGCCCTCAAATGGTGGACGATGCATCAGCGGCACAGCCGAACAGCAATCACATACTACCGTTCAACAGACAACGCGGCGAGCAAGCCCAATCAGCAGTGTCACATTTGCATTCAAACAGAGTAAACGTGGGTGGTGGGATGATGGCCCAAGGGTGTCATTGCAGGTCGTCGAGAGTAGCGATCCACGATTATCCAGGTGGTCATCGGGCGACCCGCCAACTTGCCCCAGCTTCGTTACTGTAATCATTGAACTGGTCGCTGCATCAGCGCAAGACGGCCGCAAAAAGAATCACATACAGCGCAGAGGTCTACATAGTAAAGACTATGGGAGATTCCGAGCCGCGGTCGTCAAGAATGGCCCCGTGGAGGAGGAGGAGATAGGTAGTTCGTGGGAGTGACAGCAAGCGACGCGGGAACGATAACCTCCGAGGAGAAAGCGCGCTTATAAGTCTTCAGATCACATCTCTACCGGCCGCTCTTGGCGCGTGTGATGGTTGTTGCGCCTTTTGCTTCTGCCGAGTACGTCGACTCAAATGTGCTCACCTTGGACCTCATATCCGTTGAACAATGTAGTCCCCCTACACCATACGACTACGCTGTTACACGGTGGCAGGCATCTCGACGCGCGCTATGAACGTCTAGCGTCATGCCGGAGCGCGGAAGAGCATAGCCGACGTCACGGTGGGTCGTCGACATATGTGCGCTGTTTGTCTTGCGTCGGGAGCGAGAATTCGCGTGGAAAAGTGTGAGTGACTTTGAGCATGATGATGGGCAACTACTCAGCGACGTAGAGTTCGACAGCGGGCAGGCCAGATCTTGAACGTGTGGAGGGTCGATGCATACTACCTCTCCCCAGGGAGCTCGGCCGCATATATGCACCCGATATTCCGCATGCACGAATCGCTACACAACATATATTCTCCGATGTTGTAGTTGAACTGTCGGTCTGGCGGGATCGTACGGGCAGGTCGACCTCGAAGACGGGCGCCGTGGGTGGGCGAGATAGAGGCGGTACGAAGGCAAGGAGCGGCGGGACGGAAAACGAACGAACCCTGCCATCCCGATTAGGAAAGCGTCGGTCGCGTCGCGCGTCGCGTGTCGCGTCTTGTTGAATGCGATTCAACAGACAACAACACGTGAGACGCGTCCCCCGCCGTATAAATACCCGCGGCGCATCCCTCGACTCCCTCACTGCGTCCTCTAAGCCCCCTCGCCTCCAGCGATATTCCAGCTTACATTCTCTCAGCCCTCTCAACTTGTATATTTTACACTCGCACCTCGGTCAACATGGTGTTCACTCCGGCACTCAAGGCTGCTCTCACGGGCCTACTCGCCATCCTCCCCTCGCCCTACCTGTACTGCAAGTCGGGCGGCTGGGGACTCGACACTGCCTGCCCTAGGCTTGTCAACACCGTCGACTCGTTCACCCAGTCGACGGTCACCGCCGGTCACCGCCTCGTTCCAAGGTGGTACGGCGACCCTCCGGATCCCATCGCTCAGCAGATCCTCCAGTTCGCGGAGGACGCGCGCAAGTGGAGCATGACGACGGACCTGATCGTCGCGCCCACGAATGCATTCGAGCTCGCTCAGTGGACGACGGACCTCATCGTTCGGCCGCCCGGCGACATGGTCGTCTGGATCCCGCCGTCCGAGTTCCTCGCTGGTCTCCGTTCACTGGTACCCCCGACCCCGGCTGTCGTCGACTCGGACACAGAGCTCATCGAGCCCTCGGTATCTGTCCCTGGCACGGCTGTCACCGGCACGGTATTCGGTCGGATCGCGGACAACGGTTACTTCAACCCCCGGCACATGGTCATGGCGTTCTACGCCCTCGTCATCGGTTTTATCGCTGTCACCATCATCCACCTCGCGCCCGCTGTGCGGATCGCTTGGAACAAGATGGTGGTCGACTACACTCCGGCTGTTCTAGCTGTGCTAGGACGGGTTGGGCGTATCATCTTTGGGTCATTGGTGAGTCATATGGTGCCTCGTTCTCCTCATAGCAGCTGACACGTCCTTCCAGCTGCGCGTCTCGTCGCCTACTCTGGACGATGTCCAGCGGATTTTCGGTGGCGCGGAGGTCACTGTACCCAATCGCCGGGAACGTCGCAGCCTCAAGTTTGCTGCTCCGCGCATCATCCGGGACCACGCTCTGATGGCTAGTCCTCGCCTGGCTGTCGCCTGCGACCTGGCCAACTGGACCCCGGCACCGCAGCGGACTCTTCGTTCTCTCCTCGTCGTCTTCCAGGACGGACCGTACCCCACTCCGCTCGCTCTCGAGCGCTCGGAGACTCGTCCGCGCACGTTCAGCGCGATGACGTTCATGGAGGCGAAGCCCGCACGCACCAGCGGGCCGCTGACGATGGCTCTTCTTGTTGAAGAGGTGAGTTGCTCTTTGTTACTTCGCCCAATATATGTTGCTCACATGCTTTTGCAGGAATACCCTGGCTCCAAGCGCACACTTGCGGGTGCCAAGTCCAGACTTCGTCGGCAGGCACCTGGTATGGAGCTGTTCGGTCTGTGGAAGCGCCGCGTTCGCCGTCACCAGGAGCTCCGCGCGCTTCGGGACGAGATGGGCGTAGACAACGCCCTCCGTCACGCACAGGAGGGCCACGCAATCCTTCGTGGCAACCTCCGTTCTATGATGGGCATCGGGGAGCAGGTACGTTGATTACGTCTGTGAAGTGTCACACAGTTGCTGATAGCAATATCATAGCTTCCTAGCCAGCACGGCCACTGAGCACTCCCGGCTCCGCGCACGCCTAGTCTCTCACACATATCCTATCCTTATCATTCATCTATTTTTTGTATTTCTCTATCCCTTTTCCCATGTTCGGCATACTGCGAATCCGTGATGCCCCGCGGGTTCGTAGTATGTCGTTCATCATCGCGAGTCGGACCGAAGGGGGCATCCTTCAGTCTCGACTCGTGTTCTCGTCGTATATGGACACCCGTGTCTCGTGTACTACTGCATGATAGTTCCGGACTCGCACTCGCAGCACTCTCGCATGTAGGCTCAGTTACTCTCAGTGGATCACGTATAGGGCTTGTTATTCTTGAGGACTAGATACTGTCTGGGATTGTGGACCCGGAGTACGCACTGTGTTCACTGTATTTCTACATCATAGGCGTTGACTTACAGAACGTCGCAAGGAGCATCATCCCATTGTACCACCAGTTACATTGTACTATTACTATTCATTGCATACGCATCTTTGCAAGCATCCTATTAGGGCCGCTATCCCGAGCGTGAACATGGCTTCCAGGCGAGCGCGACAGTAGTTTGTATGCTGTCGATCATAGGCCTCAGGCTGGCTGTATGCGCTCCCATACCAGTGAGCACTCCCAACGACCGGCCTCCATTGCTGTGTCCTATTGTCCCTCCCCTCGCTTGTCGATTGGCTGCAGCCCAGCTGCAACTCAATGCACGCCGCTCTAGCGTCGGATTGATGTCATATTTGATGTTCCATTCAAGTGAGACGACAGCTCAAGATGAGTGGCACGACAAAGGGTATATATACCCTGCCCTGGTGAACGGAGCAGGGCCAACCCCACTGCACCTCGCGCCCCACTCACGCCACACAAGATTCGAACGACACTACTCGTTTCAACACTCGTGGCCCTCATGACCCAACGCCCGACTCTGCACGACTGCGATAAACCCCCACCTCCACTATTCTTCCATAAGGGTGGTCCCGTGACGCGACGCGAAGCACAGCTACACAAGTACACTCGAAAACGGATGCAAGCATACTTCAGAACCACGCGTATACTGCTCCCGGCTCTACACCTAAACGCACACGAAGTACTAGCAAATAGCACTGTCTTCAACTGTCGCCATGAGCGCGAGCAAGACATCGGTCGACGAGGGACAAGCCCAACGCTGGCCCCACCGTCGGTGCAGGTGTTCGAGAACTTTGAGCTGTCGCCGACAGTGTCGCTACCGTTCAATGGGTCCACTGACTGGTCCAAGCGAGACGTTGAGCATACGATATACATTGCAGACAATGAGCCTGAGGTGAGTGTGAGTTGACTGTCCCTCGCAACCACGCGCTTAACGGTACGGCAATGGAGCAGAGTCTGTGCCCAGAGGTCAACATACTACCATCTTACACGCGAGACGACGTATTCGCGGACCATAGATCGCGGTGCCGCTCGAGATGAGCGCTAGCTGACTAGCTGACCATCCATAGAGGGCGCCCACCTTCCTTCCGGTGAGATCCTTCCCCTCAAGAAAGCGAATAGCAATTAACTGATTTCCCTCACCCCCACAGACCGATGGGCCAGTCATAATCCCGTGCCGAGTCGTCGTAGGTTCCTGTGCATTCTGTAGCTTCCACCCCCAGAGCAAGGGCATGAACCCACTTGAACGACCGCGCACCGCGCTACGCTATTATCGCTCCCGAAGGCACCAGTACGCAGGCGTCAACCCAGCAGAGTCAAGCACTGCGACGGTGAAAGTGAGGTATGCCACGGTTGCGAGGGCATACCTGATCGACGCGGCCGCAGTGTCCCTGGCCTTGCAGAAGGCACCACCCCAGCGCCCTCCTGCGCGTCGTGCCCACTCCCGAATCCGCATGCAGGATCCACACCTCATCGGAGCTCGTATTCCACGCCCGCCGAAGACGAGACACCACCAACATCCGAGCCGCGACTTGCAACCCCCCCTGGAACATGGTTGTAGGTTGGCTCGGCACGGAGTCGACTAGACTCGGACGTTGAACTGGAGATGTTCCGGTAGGCCCATCGGAGGCAGATCACAGATGTGCGGTGCTATGAGAAGTTCATGCCACCTTGATGAGGAAGCCAGGCGGAGGCGGAGAGCCGATGAAACCCTGCCGTCGAGACCGAATCGCGCTCGGTAGCGGCACGGCTAGCCGTGCGTTGGAGACCAATGGCGACGACCCGGGGCTCAGGCTGGCACATACGACGTCGATGACTGGACGATCATTCAAAAAAGGGGGCTGCTTCTCGCGAGTCACTCAGGCAGTAGACAGCACCCGTCCCCCGGTGTCTACCACGGGAACGCGGTGGATAGGTGTGTCGATGCATACTCACCCGTCAGGAATTCTGGAACTGGTGACGTGTGCCGCCGGCCGCGTACCACTTCGAGTATGACCCTCGTTGATTACGACGATCCGGAAGGCATCATCGCCAGCCATGCACAAACGGCGAAAACCAACCAAGTGGAACAGCTGACTCGGACGAAGTTGGAAAGTGCATCACCCGCAGCAGCCTACAAAGGACAAAAAGAACCGCCAGCATAGCACAGAGAAAGAACAAAGCAAGCCAAAGAAGGAAATGAGAGAACAACCAGCCCAGAGCAACAACTTGCGTCATACAGCGAGCGTGCACTTGCAGTCGGCCCCAATCGCCAGCAGCGATGGTGCCGCGCAAATGCCGATAGCTACGACCCAACTAGCCAGACAATAGATCCCGCATACGGCTTCCATTCTCCACTCCACTGTCTCGCAGATCCCTTTGCGCGCGCGTACATACTGTACCTGCGCTGACGCTCGGGCTACCGGCAGTGGTGTGAGGGATGGAGTAGCTGGGTTTGAGTCAGATGATGTTCGCCCCGACACTCCAGAGGCTCTCCAAGCATCACTTGGACGCGAGAGCTTGCGAGGTCAGGGACAACCATGGCAGTAGGCGCAGCGGCGGGTAGTCATCGTGCGAACTGACCAGGAAGCCGGGGTTGAGCCGTGTACTCTTGAATGACGCGTGGGCGACATCGACGAAGAGAGGAGCGCAAAATCGAAGACATAAGGTCGAGCCAGAGGACGGAATACGAACCGAAAGTGAGAGCGATTTGAGACCCGACACGTGGAACCGGATGGGGCGCACGAGCACGACGGACTGCTCGTGCGTGTCGCGCTTATCTGTCGCAACTCAGTCTAACATCTACGCAAGACGATCAGGAACCACTCACCCAGCTACAACGCTCCCACGCCATACTGGACCCGTTGCGCGGCCGCTCCGAACTAAACATGCAAAGAACATGCAGCACCGCAGCCGCGCGTGGCGGGTCCAACTAACGAGGGGGCGGACTGGCCCCTTCACGCCCCCATGAATGTGGGGATGGGCTCGCGGCGGATGCGCGAGACGATCTCGGCCGGGACCTCAGGGAAGTCGATGTCTGGCGTGAGCGGGCTCCAGGTCGAGGACGGGGTGGCAGGCGAGAGGGTCGGCGACGCGGGCGCCGCGGCGGCCTTCAGGTTCGCGCGAGCCTCGGCAGCCTGCAGGGCCCACGCGGGCGCCCAGAAGGGGGTTCCGCCCAGGGAGGCGTTGCCGAAGGTGGGGAAGACGGGCTTAGCGAGTGGTGCGGTGAGGATCGTCGGCGTGCATGGAGAGAACTGGACGAGGCGCGGGGCGGAGCTCGTGCGCGTGCGTGCTGACTTGGGCATCCGCAGAGGGGGAGCTGCTTGGGCGGGTGTGATCGCGATTGTGGGGACCTTCTCGGCTACTATGGGCAACCCGAGGCCTAAGGTAGAGCGTTCGGCACGGGCGTGAGCAACGAGGAATGGGGATACTTACCGTAGTGTTTACCACTGCTTCGACGCTTGGGCCAACTAGTGTGCTTCCGCAGCGAGCCCTTTTCTTCCTCAGGTAACCAGTGCGTTCCCGCGCCGACCCGTCCCCCGCGTCCGAGCCAGCTGCAAATAGCGACCACGCAGACAACGGCCCAGATGATGATGGTTATACTAATCAGTGGGTAGTTGCTTATCTCTGACTGTAGAGATGCGGGGTCCTCGGGAGCCGCGGAAGCTAGTGCCACAGAAGAAGCTTGAGGTGCGAGGAAAGTAGTCGAGATCGGTGCCATACTTGGAGAGGGACTTGAGGCGCGAGCTTGATGATGACTAGTAGAGGAAACTAACGGTCCAGGAGTACGAGAACGCTACGAAGATGATGGTTCTAGTAAAGAGTGACGATAGCAGGCAGTTCAGCCATATAGCTGCACTTTGGATTTGGACTGTAGGTTGGTTGTCTCAGACCGACAGAACAGGTCAAACCGAAATGTGCTGGACGTGCCCATAAGACGCTCGAGACCGCATATAGTCGTATACAGAGAGGATGAGGCATGGTTGAGATAGCTGCGACAATGAAGGCAAGGGGGCCGCTGAGGGTGGTGGTCGTTTGTGAAGAAGAGCCTGCGGCCGCTTGGTAACAGGATGGGAGGGTACACGGTCACGTGAAAAGTATAGCTACCAGCGCTGAGCGCCACAAGTCAACGCGTATCGTCGGCCGCGCGTGACTCTTGAAGTCTTCGGACACTTAACTAGAAAAGACGTGCATATAATTGAAGTCATAATTAATATGACATTTGGGCCGCCTGAGATAACAAGCGGCGTGAGGATTTCTCACATTCAGTCATATGAAAGTACAGTCTCTTGCATAATGGTTGTCGCACGCGCCCGCGACATCGGTTGCCATATGTTTGGGTTCCTTTGGCCAGCTCCACGACACCACTGGATCTATGCAGTATCTGCTCCAGCCCATTTCTCGTGAGCAATTATCTACACGAAAAGACTACAATAGTCAGTCTACATTGCACAAGTATTCAGGACTCCCTGTCTGCTTCCGGGGCTACTATAAGTGTCGTTGCGTTCCGAAGAAGTGTCCTAAATCCCGAGCATCCCGGGCTGGGACACAAAGGCGGCTCGAGACCTTTTCGGCGTGTCTCGTGGAGCTGGGCAAAGAGGACCAAACAAGCGATTTTGCGCGCGAGTGCGACAACAATTATTGTGCAAGAGATTGTATGTATGTACGCAAGTCGGCGTGTGTCTTCCGAGGGAATGGCTGAGCCTCATATGGTACATTCTAAAGAGGGACCCTTGACCTGGATGCGCCCGTCCTATCACAAGTCCTCCTACATCAGTTCCTAAGGCTTCCTGCGCGCTGAAATGGTAAGACATCTATCTGTTCGGTATGCCGTCTAATCCGCATTCAGGCTCGCAACAATCACTGCTCAGGTCCTCATCCGGGAGCGTTCATTGATATTTCCATGTAAGAACCACGGAGCTGCAGTTGCCGCCTTCTCCGTTTGATGATCTAATGATTCCAAGTACCAGAGGCGTCAAAGCAAGCTTCCGGGCTCGAAGCACATTGTTGGTCGTCACAAGCGACTGGTCACCATTATCTTGGACAGTCAACCGTCAGTGTCACTCGAACTCAGGTACGATGAGATCCGATACATTAGGCTGCGCGCCCTCGCACCTGCCGCCGTTACGCGCTGTATATGTCTGCCAGTGCACCCGTAGGGAAGCCGTGTCTCCGGCTGGCCCTGTGCCCAGGCTTGTCCTCTCGAGTCCCACGATATGCACAGCCAAGAGATGTTCTGGGCGTGCGGCGGACCACGGGCGAGCAGACACTCCAAGATCTGTGGAGCATAAGCTGAGGAGCGCTTGAGTCTGGATTCTCGTTCTTTGGCGACTGAATGAAACCTTGAGCGATGTGCGTAGATTGTAGCCCAAACGGACGCGGGGTTTTTGAAGAGCAGGTTCCGAGACTCGGGTACTGGGACCGTGCTTGCACCAGTGAATGGGTGATGAAGGCTGGTGACACACCATTGATTCTGACGATGATTGGCGATGAGCCTTCCAAATTCCAAAAGAATGCCTCAAATGCACAGGGATTCTCACCTAGTTGACAGATAGAAGCAGGTGGGCGGGAAAGAACATTCCTGGAACTGAGGACGAACATCACAAGAAGACACTGAAGAACGGAGCGGCGATTCGGTGGAGGGCGGAATGAGGCGGAGCGCAAAAATCCAAACTTGAAACCCAGATCTGCAGGTGCTGTGAGCAAACCCCTCGGCACGCGAGGGATAACAATTAACAAATTACTCACCAAACGCCCATTGGCAACAAAAACAGCGAGCCTGAGAAGTCACAAGATGCACCGCACTAGCTGCTACTATCGGGATGACCACACAACGATCGCCGAGCGTCCCCAATGACAGCTCGATGTTCAAACAAGTACCGACGTTCTTCGTGCTTCGTGAGACGAGGCAGGCCTTGAAGCCCACTGCTAATGGTGTCCCAGTAGTAGCATGCCACGACGAAGTCATCATCAGTGTCTCCCGCGTGGCTATAGGTTCCTCCCGCGGCCGTGCATCCGTGTGCGCATCCATACGAAGGCGGGGAACGTTGCTGGCTCTCGACGACGGTAAGAGGGGATTAGGTAGGTATAACTAGCCGCGGAGGATACGCGTGCGGGAGCGCGAGCTCGAAGACAAGCTACAGTACTGGCAATTGGTCTTCGTTGACGGCTAGCGCTCATCATCATTATCGTAATCGATGCTGATAGTGGATGCACTATGGTAGCGCGCACCTTGTCGAAGACCTTGTCGGTGAGCGTAGGGCTTGCCTCCAGACGCCAAATGTCCCCGGGCCTCGGGCCCCGTCTTCAGGTTCAACCAGGTGGTCTTGGACATATCGAGCAAGCACTTGATGCAGCACACGTCACGCAAAGAACACGGAGACTAGCGCGTCGAATAAGAAGACGACAAGGCTGACACCCTCGCCCCGTGTCGCAGGCAGCGAGGACCTGGGGAAGCGGAGCAAACAATCCGCGGGGTAGATATGTAGGAGGAGTGGGCACCATGACCCTCGAGGCGATCAATGAGATCAAGGCTTGAGGCGCAGTGCGAGGATGTATGGAGCAGTGGTCAGGAAGGTCGAGATCACTGTTCACCGAATTCTGGGAGGAGCTACCTGACGTAGTCGACCGTCCGAGAAGCAACGTATTCGGGCTTTACGGGCAGGTCGTAGGCTAGTACCCGCCATTCTGGGCGTGCAAGACTGTCCGTCGGGCTCACAGGAGCCATCCGACTACTAGAACTGCAAACAGCCACGACGACGCAGAGCCCATTATCGTATTTTTTGCGGTGATCGAGACATTCCACCCCCTCGAGTGGCAAGGGGTAGCACCTCGAAACAACTACTATTCGAGCTCTGCGTCACGCGGCTCTGGGCCGTGACGCAGGATGTACGACACCGGCAGGAGGTGTCTGCTGGCAGTACTTGATGAATCAAGTGAGCTTCTGTGTCTCGTAGGCGGCCCTCACCTGGCGTGACTGGCATTCTCGCAAATACTTGAGCAGTGCTGTAAGGTATGGAGAGGGACATGCCAGTGATCATGATCATATTGAGGGCTGCGGTATCGCAGTGCCACCAATAGTACATCAATACTTCTGATACTGATATTTATATCTACTTAGTATTATACTAACTTACATTTAAGCCAGTGGACCGCCTGTAATATAATTCGATGTTTCGGCATTCTCCGAACGGCACGCCTTGTCGAAAAAAGTGCTCTGCCGCTCCTCTCCCTTCTACTAGTACTCTTCATTACCTCGTAGAGGTCAACACTGGTACCTCTTAAAATTGTGGCCTCACAGGCGAAATCAACCATGAATGCGCGGATCATCACCTCAGTTGCGAATATTTGGGCATTGGGCAGCCCAAGCTTATCTGTAAGTATGGGATCTCCCGTTACATGATTTTTGACTCGTCACATGTGATAGTAACTACTTACTGGCAAATGGCTAGATAGTGCGTCCCAGATCTTCCCACAGGCATTGAAGTCTAACAGATGATAGCCTCGTCATTGCTCCGTGAAGCATAGGAGACTGAAACTCATAGACAAAAGAACACATCTGTGCTTAGAGCCCAATGGATCCCCGGAGGCCCGTCAGGTCTCCACGATATCCATCGTGGTTCTGCGCACATATGGAATGCTCAAGGGGGAGTGGGTACCATCTCTCAGTATGGGCGCCGCATTTGTAGATGCCTTCGTGCTGATTTCCACTCGAAGCCGAAGAACCTATCATGAAGTATCCGAAGATTGGCATTGCCCAGTCTTCTGACTCCGCTCGCAGACAGAACCACAGAGAGTTGAGTGTCTACTCCGCCTCGACTCAGCGACTCGACTGAGACGTGCAACCCAGCGACTCCCGAGCGCTATACACCCTCGTTCTAGTCAATCAATCCAACGTACCGATCGGTGAACTCTTATTGTGACTCGTGAGTACAGGCTAGTGTCTTCTGCTCCACTGGCATCCACTGGGATCACAGAAGCAAGGAGTACAGTCCTACTTACCGGGCGTTACACATGGGCTAGAACACTACTGGTACGTGGAAGGGGCTCAGTGAGCTGTGGCTCAAAACACTGTTGACTACGTGCCAGTGGAACTTAACGACCTAGCGTCAGCGGCATAGGCTCCCCACCCAATACAGTACGGTTGGATTGTTAGGCACGTGGTTGGACGCTGTGCCGTGACATTGTCCACAACCAAATGGCGCGACCGTTCTATCTCAGGACGAGGAATCTACATGCCGGAACACGCCGTCATGCGGTCGTGCCACTGTGCCGAGCGATGATGTTCTCTGTCATCTCGTCTTTCCATGCCACACTCCACTGTCCATCCGATGATCTCGTCGCTTGCTCACAAAGGAGTGGCTAGTGATTTCGGTCGTCCGGTTTGAAACCCGGATTTTCCACACCGAATCTTCTCCCAGGGACATACCTCCTCACTGGCCACAAATAGGTTTGTAAAAGGCGTTCTTGTACATGGTTCACTTTGAAGACATTGATTCCAGCGAGATTGACTGTGCCTGTAGCTCTATATGTTGGGGTTTCAGTTTCTGACCAACCACCTCAATCAAACCTCTCGTTCACAGGGCAAGGGTATCATTAGATGTGCCACCTGCCTTTCATACAGTCCACCCTGCTGTTCCGATAATTATGCTCGGCATTGCATGTACATAAGAGTGGCCGCTTCGCCGCGGCGTACGGGTATATCATCCGTTCGGGTGCATCTCATCAGTGCGTCCTATCAGATCCCCCGTTTTCGCGAAGTCTGACCAAAACGATGCATATGAATTTGAAACCAGACCAATAATTTATGCCTTCAGTAATCCCTTATCCTCGCCAACCCTCACTTCGCTGTCCACAACGAACGCTCAAACTGACACGGGAGCCTTTCCGCTTGGTTCTCTCCGACTGCCGGGATGTTACCAAAATTCTCTTTCCACTTCGAACGGCGCGGAAGGTCTCACTGAGCTGATGATGGCTCATCGCAGAAGAACTATCAAGGGTTCAGCGGACGTGGACTCGTCGACCCCTGAGCGACATCGATTAGCGCTGCATTCGTACATTTTGTGCCTCCTATTACAGCTGCAGAACGTGCGACGATTGTGGTCAAAGGCAAAGCTACGTCGGTACATTGCCGTCGAGTTCTGCGCTTCAGTTCCTGGAATCTGCAACGGGTGGACAGGAATCGAAGCTTATCCACTTCCACACGCTGTTGGCATCTACAGCCCACGCGCGCCCGCATACCGGGGCTTCAGCCGCGGAGGGCCATTAAAGATGCGGCCCCGTACCCACTCGTCAACCCACTTTCGACCACCAGTCCCTGCTGTGGCTCATGAACTCTCGCACTCGCAACAGGGGCACTCGACGTACATTCTCGTCCGGCGTGTGCGATGGCGTCATCATCCCTGACATGCCACACCAGCCCGCCGTCCCACCGCCGCATGACGGCTTTGCTCCTCCCTACGCCAACTTTGGGAACCCTGACATCTCGTATGGCGCATTTCATGTCGAGTATAGCGGTTCATTCGTGCCAGAGTGAGGCCTATCTATCAAGTTCTTCCCCTTCTAGAAGCTGACATCGCTGCAGGAGCCCGTTCCTCCCTCTCACGGGTTCCTCGACGCTTCTCGCCGGGTAAGCCGCCGGTGGCGGATATTACAGTTTATCAGCCTCTGATCTCTTCGCAGTCACGAACCGCCGAGACTATTTGGAGATAGCACCGGATCCAGTTATATGCAGTCCATGCCACGGTAAGCTTGGGCTGTCTAGGGAAGCACGAGCTCATGTGCGCCATTGTCAGCAATGTAGCCCCTACGGGTACACAATACGGCCCCCCGCCACCGGCAACATTTGTCTACCCGGCGCCGAGTCTTCCGTAAGGCGCATTCTGCATTCATTCCCGGCCGGGTCACTGAATATCCAGCCTGCTCATATAGGGACTATGACCATCGACTTCCATACAATGTTGTCCCCCAGGATAGGTTTATGGCGCCTGCGACTCCTTTCTAGTACGTACACGCCATATACCGTTATTGGCTTCGTCTGACGTGAACAGCCGTTTCCACGAAGCCTCAGGGTATAACGCCCATCGTGTCAACGAGGCTGTCCCAACCTATGCCAGCACGTACAGCGGTCCCCAGCTTTCGGCCTCTATTTCTCCCGCCTTCCCTAGCGGCTCTGCGCCCTCTGTGATTTCACCCCTACCGCTGGCCACGGAGTACTACCAATCCGCTGCCGGAGGTGCGATGCTCGCGCCGTCGGGTGTTCCACCGATTTGTCAATGGGAACAATGTGGAGCTCATCTGGAGGATACCAGCCCTTCAGGGGTCAAGCGTCACCTCAGAACCCACCACGGCATTACCCGCGCTGATTGTGAGAGGGGCGAGCGAGGAGTGTGTCAATGGTACATAGACGGTAGACCGTGCAGTGGACCGCTTGACTTCTCCAGCTTCCCGAAACACGTCTCTACGGTGCACCTGAAGGCCACAGCGAGGAGGTGTGGAGATTGTGGTAGAAGAATTGGGCGTGCGGACTCGTTGACTCGCCACCAACGTGATCACTGCCCCGTCCGGAGACACGAGCAGTGGCCGGGGCCATGGGAAAGCCCCTCGTAATTTCTACCTTGTATGAATGCGGCACGCTGCGCTGAACTGCCGCCTTGCAGTACTGCAGTACAAAATGGTCCGTTGAGGACGAGCGAACCCTTGCTTTGACACTCCGATTTCCCCGCCGTACTGACATGTCTTGTCTACATCCCGATTCACTTCCCCTCTATTGTTCGGACGCCCTTCGCGCCTGGGACGTACTAAGAGCAGCAGAACCTCTACCGATACGCACAATCGGAAAACAGTACATGGTACGTATAGACAATTAGTAGCCTTTATGTATGACTATAATCCATATTCTGTATTGTCATGTCGCTGTCGTGTCATTGTCGAGTCATTCCCTTCGCGACGGTCATTCGGCTAAGCAGGTTCCACCAGCAGATTGCACAATTGCTACCCGGTCCCATGATTCGGAATGCTCAGGCGTCGACCCACACTGCCGGATCGTGCTACATATCCTCGGTCTGGCCTGCCAATGCAGCGCACGTCTCGAGACACAACAACCCGAGGACTAATAGGTCTGCATCAAATTTATATATCACGGCCGCAGACACTCAAATACCAGCCGCACCTGCACTGCCTGACTTTCGCGATGATTTAATGCCAGCCTAGCACCAGACGTTTAGAACACTCGAACAAAACACCGTCTGGGAGTACTACTGCCGAGGCTCCTCCGCACCAACTCCGTGACTCTCCGAGACCATGACGTTACCTCCGTCTGGGGCGATATCGTCAAACAACATTGGCGGGACCCCGCATATGTAGAAGTGTGCATCAAACTCTCTACGCTGGCACTTCTAGCGCTATCAGTACCACTCATGATGCTGCGGAACGTAGAAACAAACATCCTGCCCGATGAGCGTTTGAGCACCTATCCGCCTACATACCACATGGTTCAAAGTTCGAGCCTGGGTATTAGGCTCGGGTTCAGTACTGACATATGCGACACTGGATACATGTCGTGCAAAAGTGAAGGTTTGGAACATGGGATCACCGCCGATACCAGTTGCAAATCGCGCGCCGCTCCTAATAGGATTGCTTTGTCTCCTCTTGCGTTTCCGACTGTAAGTCCCCCATGATCTCAATACCGGAATTTGTCTGTGGCGGCGTGGTCGCCCACTGCCTCGGCAAAACTCTGAGCAAGAGCCTGAGCCATTGCTCCACTGTCCGACGTGACATTGATCTGCGGTCACGAGTGCGCTGAGCGATATTTCCAATGACACGGCCATTATACACACCATGTCAAACCCCTCCTCAATTCGCTTCGCGGACTGGGGACCAGAGGTACAATATACCGCACTAAATGCTGCAGATAAGTTTCTGTCCTAACTATCCTCGTAGACGATACTGACCATTTCTTCCCCTTAGCGTGCGATCGGCGCAGAATATCCTGGATAATCACTTCCACGTCAGGGTGCGGATCCGGTGACGGCGGCGGGTATCCATGCGCCAGAGATAGATCGTACGGTCCAATAAACACACCGTCTGTCTCAGATCAGCGGCATTTCCCCGCTCAGATGTGGCGTGCTCACCCAAGCCATCCACAGTCAAGATCTCGTCCAAATTCTTCACGGCATCAACCGTCTCAACCTGCGTCATGACTACGATTCCGTCGTTTGCCTGCGCGAGGTAATCCGCCACAGATATGCCCCACGCCGTCTGAGTAAAGGGACTGCCGAAACCGCGGATGCCCTTCGGTGGAAATCGAGCGGCGGCGACCACAGATTTCGCCTGAGCAGCTGTGGATACCTGGTCCAACTCTAAGTGTACAGTATGGCGTGAGGTGTCCGCGAGACGCACCATGGGAACTAACACGCCTTGCGCCCCTGCATCGAGCACATACTTGATTTGCCACCCTGTGCCCCCGTCAGCCGACGGTCCCGTCGCCGGGATACGGACCATCGTGCTCGGTGCGTCCGGTCCCAATGCCGATATTGCCACAATACTCTCAGCTGCACCGGGCTGGAGCGACGTCATGCCGTGTTCGCAGTCGATTATGAGCCACGATATGTGGGGCGAGGCTGTCGCGGCCACCCGAGCATTGAAAATTCCTGGTAGAGTCACCCAAGCACCCAAGGCAGGCTTTGATGCACGGAAGGCTTCGAGGAGGCGGTGAGTGGTCATCTTCAGGGTGGTGGGCTACGTGGGAGTACTTGGACACTCACTAGCACCCAGGTTAGAGTATATAGTGTACTCGGTCTTCTCGAAAGTGTGAGGGTGGAGGGGGGTTCTGAACTATAGTACCATATGACCCTCCGAAGGCTCCCCGTCGCCTCTTCGTACTTTACAACTGCCGGCGAGGGTATCGTGCTCATTGTCGACTCGGCCTAATACCGGTCCACTTCCCGGATCAGGCGGGCCGCTGGTCCTGAACGTTGAACAGCCACCACCATATGCGAATCGGCTGACACTGGCCTACCCAAGGGGCATCCGGAGCGTAACTCAAGGCCTGCCCGCTCGTCTGTTCTCTGCTACTCAGCACAAAATTTACGCCTCCCCGGATGTGGAGGTATATAAGTATCAGACGTGGAGGCATACTGACTCAAGCACTTGCACACATAGCAATAGCGCTAAGCGAATCGGTTCTCGGGTCGTGCGATCAGCTACTGTTCATAGCCTATCATGATCGCATTAGTTTTGACAGAGTGGAGTGGGATTGGATTGGAGCCCTCTCGGTCAATGATCAGGTGCTCATACCGTATCGTAGACATCCAGTCATCAAATCGTAGCCTGGGATCCCGCCCCAGCACCATCGCGCTCGAAATTGCCCAACCCTTGAGAAATGAGGGAAAAAGAGACGTGACGAAGGACGTTGGCGTTGGTCCAGTCTTCTTCTGAACCCCACAACTGCTTGAACTTCTTCAGTTTCTCAGGGTAGCTAGTGCATATAATCTCATAGACGGCGCGCCATGATGCGTCTAAGGCACCAACCACCCAACTACATGCCATGTACTGATGAGTTGACGAGCGAGAGGGCAGCGAAAGTGATGTGCTTACGCGTGCCGAGTGCTCAAGGTTTCGCCTGCGAAGTGCAGTCGGCCGAGAGCCGCCGGTTGTGTCATGTGCTTGTATATGTAGGAGAACTGGCCGGGTCCAAAGAACCCAAAGGCACCTGTTGTTGGGCCATTCAGCAATCGCTAGCGATATGTGAGACTTGCATGGTGCGACATACCCATGAAGTCTGGCTGGTCGGACCAGCTCCAGGCAAAGTGGTCCTCCCACTGACTTTTCAAGAATTCGTAGCCTTCTGTCGGGTAGAAACCGTGGACGGCTGTGAGGTCACGCAGGACAATATCCTTCAATTCCTCCTTTGAAGCGTCTCCCAAAAGGGAACTCAAGCGATTGGCGTCCTCTGTCCAACAGTAACTGACCATGAGGACCGTGGACTTCTCTCCGCAATCTTCTCCATACGAAGGATACACCACAGTGCGTAGCATGCGATCCGTATAGGATTGGCCACCGACGATGGGGCCGAAGCTAAACTGGGGCTGCTGGTACTTCTTCATCAATTCTGCGTCTGTCCACCACGAGACTTTGAACTTGACACCGATCTTCACGGCAGGGCCGTAACGCAACGTCCGTAGAGCGATGTTGTGATGGGAGGTGAGCCAGGCTTGACTCAGGTCCATGGTTCGCAAGCACGGCAGCGCGACGGTGCTGATGACATGTCCATACGACCGCGACTCCGCACCATTGGCGAAGGACAGCTCCACTTTGGCGTGATTCCAGGTGTCAGAAATCTCGGGATCAAAGTCCCGCAAGGCGATGGCTCTGACGCGGGTTCCTATGACGGGTGGCCGCTTGAGCAGCTTCGCCATCTTGTCTGCAATCACTTGGGAGCCGCCGCTGTGGTTGGGTAGTCAGAGATCTGACGCAATTTTGGAGTCATTTACTTACTCAACACACCACCATGTGACCTCTCTGTCGGGATACGCGAACGCAAGCGACTCTAGCACGGTTTCGGACAACGCCCGGTCGTACCATGCGGACGATCTGTCGAACATCTCGAGCCAATCGACCACGGGAGTAGGGTAAGGCATAAGCCTCAACGCGTCCAACTTCTCTTTGGTGTCACTGCGGTTGCCAGACATGTATGCCCGGGTCGAGTATTGATCGTATTGCATCATCAGCTCCCATCCTTTCTTCTCGGGCCTCTCGGAATCCGCAGCTAGCTGCTTAACGAAGGGATCCACGACGTTGCCGACCAAGGCGGACCACCCGCGTTGCGCGAATTCGGACGGGATATCGTCAACGTCCCACTGGGTGGGGTCCTCGCTCGATGATCCTCGTTTCATGAGCACGTCGTTATATAGGAGGGTGGAGTTATCGTTCTTGAATATGTAGGGGATGACGGAGAGTTCGGCTTCTTTCGTCAGCTTATCGAATAGATTGAACGTTCGCTTCATCATCGGTGTCTTTGGGAAACGCATGGCTCCGACGTCCTACCAGCGATCATCGTGATGAGCATAACCCGACGGCGCCAAGATGGAGGAATGCACGTACGAAATAATCGTGTGGTTTCCCAGGGAACCGATGCGTGTATAACCTTCCCCCGACACGCTCGGAAGCCTCGAGGATCTCGTATTCGATGTCAAGCGACTGGAGCATCATGGCGGCGTAAAGGCCTCCAACGCCAGCACCAATGATGCCTACTCTCGCCGAGTCGGTACCGCGCGGGCAGCGCAGCAAGACGCCAGGGTGGTCGCTAGCGAGAGCCAGGTCGTCACATTCAGTAATCGCCTGAGAGATAATGTCCGGAAAGGCCGGTGGGAGTATTATGGGTAGAGGGTACTTCAAAGTGAGCGAGTCATGGTAGTCATCAATGATGGCCTTGCCATAGGAAGAGAAGGGGTCGGTGTAGCTAGCATCCTCATCGCGACTCATAGGCAAAGCCATGCTGCGTCGATTGATGAGTGTTCGTTTTTCAAGGGCTGCTTATATACGAAGGACTTGCGCGCTAACTCTCAGTCATCGAAACGTGCGATGTCAGTGGGAGACACCCACATGAACAGCAGAAGTCTATGTGTGGACAAGGTTCGCAATCTAGTGGACCTGGACGCAAGGAGTGAGACACAGTGACAGCAGCATGGAAGAAATCATCAGGCGCGGTACGCAACTCATTCACCGTAAGCGGGACTAGAGTGTCCAAATATTGCAGGAGAGTCAACGATTTATCAGGCTTTTGCTTGAGATTTCCATGACACGAGTGTGCACTGTATACTCGGCATGGCAATCTGGCTCGAGCAAAATGCAATGATGCAAGGGTCTATCAGCATGTACAGTGGATGACGCCGCAGCGTCTTCAATGATACCTGATTGAGCATTGTGTCCACGGCGTCGCTCTTCCTTGCGAGTGATTCTTTACGATGCTCGATTCGAAAGAAGATTCAAATGAAGTCAACTAGCACTTCCGAGCTGCCTTGCAAATTCGCAATCGCAGACGAATGTACACGGCATTTCGATGATACATAGACATCATCGAAGTAAGCACCTGTAGGCTGTTGTGGGTCATCAGACAACGCTGCTGAGAACTCAGAAGCACGCACCTCATGGTACTATGATTCAGGCTCTACCAAAATAGCCCCAAACGCACAGTTCTGACAGAACCAGAAAACCCCCACAAACCTGAATGCACATTCATAATGGCCAGCATCGACGGTCCCGTCTGCTACAATGTTCTACAACAACGATGTCCATACAGAGCGATGTTTTCAAAGAAAGCGTGAACTGAAAGGGAGTACGAGCTCCAACGGACATCTAGCAATGTCAGCTAGACAGCGCTGCGGCGCGCGTTGCGTAACATCGGCGTCTCCGAATCTACTGAACTGATGGTAGAGTCGCTCGCCGTCGAGTCGGAACGCTGGAGGGTATTCCGTGATAAAACGTCCGCCGTGGTCCACCGCGCCACTGTAGGACTGGAAGGGGCGGTCGTTCCCGGCGCGGAGGGGTGTTCTGGAACCGGGGGCAGGGTCTTCTCCTCGCCTATCACGATCACATCGTCAACGCGAGGCTCGGGCCGGAGGATCACGAACGGCGTGATGCCGTACGCCTCGGGGGAGTCGAAGTTGATGTGCTTGCGCGGCTCGAACATGGGCAGGCTCGCCGTGTTCGGGATGAGGTGGCGCGTGCACAAGACGAGGATGACGTTCACTAGACCTGTCGGGGGGAGGTCCGGTGAGCGTCGGGCGGCCCGAGATGCGCTAGACTAAACGTCACGACGACGAAGAAGCCGACTCACCCTGGAGATTGAAGATGAAATCCGCCAGGACCGTGGCCCAAAAGGGGACGTCGTGGCCGCCGAAGGAGATGAAGCGTGCGATGGTGACCGGGAGAAGGCACACAGTGTACGCAACCTGAGAGGAAGGGGAACCCCATCAGCGCCTCGATCACGCAAATTCGGTATGGGCGCTTACGGGGTGCCTAAGCCGGAGAAGTGTCAACGAATGTAAGGGCGTATTTTGAAGGTGAAGGTAGATGCCTACCAAACCATCCGAGCGGCGACGCTCATCATGGCGGTGTCCGTGAAGTCCCGGGAGATACCCAGCAGCCAACGTTCTCCCCGCGGGACGAAGCGTAGACACCATTTTCCGTCCATCTTGGTTAGGTTCCCTCGAACCCGTAGCAAAATCACCGTGTAGAGCAAGATCGAACACGCCGCGGAGATAAATTCCTTTGACAGAGTGAGCGCCTGAGAAGCTGAGGGGCAGGACGGACATACGAAGAAGTACTCCAGGAAGGTTTGCTCCGCATAGTAGTTGTGCGTGATCCAACACCTAAGAAACATAAGCCCTGGGGATGCTAAAACACGGGAAGCCGTACCAGTAGCCAGAAGGGCCGAAATACGGGCCTTTATCCGCATTACGGATAGCGGTGACGCCAATGACCGGGACGAAAATGACAAAGAGCCAACCCCCGATAATCAGAGCTACGCAAGTGGCGCGGCTCATGTTCCTCCTAAGGAAGAGTAGCATGAAGACGTGCACAGAGAGTGCGACCGACCAAAAAGCGGCCGCGACGTTGCCGGCATTCTTGAACGCCCCTTGTACGCTGCAGAAGCTCCCGCCTATAACGGCACCGTCGTTGAGCCATTGGAGGTCCATCATGGACGCGATAGCCTGGAGGTAGTTCGAAACAAGAAGCGAGACGAATATTGGGATGACATGCGTGTGGCGGTAACACGGCGGTCGCAGGGTTATGACCTAGAGCGACAGCCAGCATTGAAGACATGCGGTCGAATAGTTAGACGGGAACCACTTACCACGCATAGCACGAATACTGCGATACCAGACAGCGCGCCGGCAGCCACCAGGCTCTAGAGGATTGGGGAGTTCAGGTTTGGCAAAGAAGCACACCGGACTGCAGCTCAAGCGCTCACCCGTATACCCGCCATTTCAGCCGCCCCATAAATAACAGTTAAACTGGAAGCATCGAAGTCCGCGACAGAAGAAACCATCGCAGGCCAAAATCAAGCACGCTCTGCGTGAAGAACACAACAGATTCGGCCGGAGCACGAGAAGAAGACCAAGACGTGAGCGGCGAAGGGGAAAGAGGTCGAGAAGACTGGCGGGCGCACTCGCTATCATCATGGGTACTTAGGACGCGAGAGCGGTGCGTCCCATGAACATTCGCACATCCATCACAATGGCGCTGTCAAGATATCAAACCCTAGGAGGATAGCTGTCGTCATGGACACGTCCAGGGACTGTTCAAAAGTCGGCAAGCAGATAAGAGAAATGAGGCGCTCCGGGGCCATCCCTGGGTAAGAAGTTGCGGGTTTTGTACGCCATTGGACCAGAGTAGCGCCAAGTGACAGATAGGGTCGAACAGACAGTTCTTCTTGAAGTTCTTTAGCATCGTGAGGGCGCAGTGCGACTCCGAGTCATCTTTGCTGCAGAGTTTGATAGACATGAGGGTAGAGGAGCCAATCAGGGGAAGCCCGAGCATCAGCGGGCAGACGTGATCGCGAGCGACTCGGAGTTTGTTCATCGTTGGTTCATCGTGTCCCGCTGGCACCAACCCAGACTTGTCCGATGATGATATCGATTGCTTGTAATTTAGTGTCGATCCAAGACGGTCCGCGCCGCCGCCCGCGATAGCGTGGACGTACACGTGGGGGCTCGGTGTAGAACCTATGATTTTTTGAAGCTTAGGGCTGCTTAGGGCTTGTAGAGTCACTTCTTCGAAAGGGAAAGGCCGCTGCTGGATCAATCGTAGACTAGATCATCTCCTTGGACTAATATAATCATTCTGAGCATCCGCATATGTAGACACAGTCAAGACATACCGGTTCACACACGTGCTCAGTGATAATTCATAACGGGTTGGGAGAATCGAGACGCAGATAATGCGACCGGTGAGACCAGGAATGTTAATGATAATGCAGTTGGAAAGAGGTCGAGGGTGTCATTGTCAACCAGGATCCAGGAATCTGGGCGTGAGGGCCCCGGTCACAGAGTCCCACGCTGTCACGTCACAGCCAACTGTACCGTGACGCGACGAGCGCTCTCAAGTCTCGACATCTCGTCTCACCCTCCACGTCGCGCGTTCGAGAAGACATGACGGTGGCCTTCCTTACTCACTGTCGTCAACACAGCGGTGTTAATGAGGTGCGATCTACTTAGCAGTCCTCAGAAGTGATGCGAACCTCACCACATGTGGAGGGGTACTCACCCCGTTGATGCACACGGTCTACATCTTGTGCAGGTATACTACTCGGCGCACCACAAAGGTGCACCGAGAAGGAACCGTTCAAGATGTAGATCAAGAACGGAAATCTGACTGTCTTGTATACGCCGTGGCTTGAGCCTTGGCTAATTACTGGTTGTTTCCAGGGTGCCACACTCATGTCCGGCTCCACCCTTCGCACCTTCATATGCCGTGGCAATCCGCAATAAGAATAGGATAATCTCGCGATATGGAATCCTCAAAGACAACGACCTCAAGTACTACACCGCTTGATGATGCCGTGAGACCTGCCGCCTGTGAGAACCTGTTTGGATTTCGACTGACCTCTACGATCGTTCGTCAGCCATCTATGCACCCTCCCCTGAGGCCAGTCGCTTCTGTGCGCAGCTAACAACATCTCCTCCGTCCCGCTCTCTCTCGTTGCTTTCATTTCTCGCTCTCGCTACTATCAAGCCACGCAAGATGCCCACGTCCGCTAGTGTCACGTCGAAGACCGTCCTCCACGCTATCCACAACCTACCCAAGAAAGTCAAGGGCCGGGCCCGGAGTGTCACCCACAGCGGCAAAGAGAACGGCCGCGGGCCCCGGTCCCAACCGTACAAGCCACCCCCCGTCTACCGCCCGCGCATCAACGCACGCGCCGCCCTGATCGCCTCCGAGTCGTTCACTGGCACACGCTGGGCGCCCAAGGACGGGATCATCATCGTCAAGGTCTCCGTGCCGTGCATGGACGACATCTGGAGGTTCAAGGTCGCGGAGGGCGTCACGCTCGAAAGGCTTACCCGCCGCGCAGAAGGGAAGATCGGCTTCCCCGTCACATTCTCGTACGCCCACAGAGGGAGCGACCGCGAGCGCGCGGTCCGCACGGAAGACGCGTTCCGCGAATGGATCGAGACGAGGGTCCAGAAGGGCATCAACACACCGCTCATCGCGCGTGTCCGGGTGTAGGACGGCCGCCGCTCGCTTTCTCTATCTGCCAGTTGTTGTCTCTGTCACCTGTTGCAAGTCGGCTTTGTGTTGATCTGTCACGCACGGATGGGTTCATCCTTCTTCCACAGTTAATTTTGAGAGCTTGGGAACACAGTGTCTTTTCTGTCTTGTCAGAACCAAATGCCACCAACGTTCGAGCAAACCCGCAGCCACTAGCTGCTCAGACAGGCACGTCTGGCAGCCGATTATTAGCAGATGATACTCTGCACATATACTTAGGTATTGACGAACTGTTGGCAACGTCAAAACCGGTTGACGTGCCGCAATATTGCCGTAGGCTGATCTTGGGTGCGGGTGGCAGAGAGTACTATGGCCAAGGGGCGTGAAGGATGGAGTTTGCAGGAGAGTTCGGAATAACGTCTGTCAGGCTCTGGATATCATGGTCATCAAAAGCAGGCGAGATACGTCCCATAGCGTCCTAAATGCAGGGCACCTACCGACGTAACAGTACCTTCTCCGGACGACACCGAAGTGGGCTGTTTGCCGCAACCTCGTCACTCTTGCTCGCGATGGTCATGACCTATCCGGCCTCTCCATCCCCAGCCTCCTGTCCAGATAGCTTAACAGCTCCGGCCTGAGCTGGTCTACGCTCGTCACGCCCAGCAGACGCATCCCCGTCTCGATCTCCTCGCGCATAACTACAGAACTCACTGTCATCAGCGCTTAACCAACCAAACGAACAAGAGTACGCACTCTGTATCACGCGCCGACAGCCCTCCTCGCCCCAGACGCCGTTCGCGTACAAGAACGGGCGGCCCAGGCCGACGCCGCGCGCGCCGAGGCAGAGCGCCTTGAGCACGTCCGTCCCGCGGCGCACGCCGCCGTCGATGTAGACTTCGTGCTTCCGCAGGAGGTCTGGCCGATGTTGGTGGAGCTCGTAGAGCACCGTCATCGGCGCGGGCGAACTGCTTGGGGTGAGGGAGTGTTGGAGGCAGAGGCGGGGCGGGACGTACTAGTCGAGCTCGCGGCCGCCGTGGTTGGACAGGATGATCGCGTTGACGTTGTATTGCTCGAACGCTTTCTCTGCGTCCTATGCCATGGTGGATTAGACGAAGGATCAGGACATCGTGGGTGGTCTGTACCTCGACGCATTGAATGCCCTTAATAATGATGGGTAACTTGGTAATGCGGCGCAACCAAGGGATATCGTCCCCTGCACTTATGTCAGCCCGTCCTCTGCGGTCACGGCGCTAAACCGCGTCGACGTACAGAGGATATCAGGGTCTTGGTACCCAGAAATTGCCTACGGGAGGTGGTCAAACATCGTCCACAGACTTGCAGGTATGCCGCGTACGTGCGCAACGCCCATCCCGCTGCTTCCGCTCTTCCCAAATGTCGAGGGCATGTCCTGATCATACGTGAGCTGAGCCCCAGTCTCTCGTACACAAACTGCTTTACCTTCAAGTCCTCTCCCTTCGCCCGCTGGTCGAGTTCGCGCTTTCCCGGCACCGCCGCGTCCACAGTGACCATGATCGCCCTGAAGCCCTGCGCCTCGATCTTCCGCACGAGCCGCTCTGACGCCGCGCGGTCCTTGTTCAAGTACAGCTGGAAGACCAGGTCCTGGCGCGGCGCCTTCACGGACATGCACTCCTCCGTCGAGCAGCTCGCGTTGTTCGATACCTAGTGAGGGAAGCGTCGGCGCGGTCGGTGGGCAGATACAGGTCGGAAAGGCGAGGGGGAAGACGTACGCTTTTGACGATGCCCTCCTGGCCGGCGGCCCGCACGGCGTTCATCTCGCCGTCGGGGTGCCCCAAGCGGTAGAGCGCAGCGGGGCAGATGAATATCGGCAGAGAGCTAGCGAGTCCGCCGAAAAGCGTCGTTGCCGTCGAGATCTGTGATACCTTGTTCATCCTGGCAAGACGTGCTGGGTTAATCACCACCAAGCAGAACGCGGGACTTGACCTACACCCGTGGTCGGAACCAGAATCGTTTGAAGGCATCGTGATTCTCGAAATAGGCTAGAGATGGCGCTATAGTACAGGCGAGAAGAATAGAGCAGTTATCACTCACTAGCTTCATCGTCAGCGGTTGAACGATAGTACGACCATGCCGTGCGGGTAAGGACTTTCTCTGCCAAAATCTACGGAAGCAATCAATCGTTGTGCATGAGAGAGACACAGAACAAGGCGAAATGAGCGTCGCTGACGTTATTTGCATACTTGCCGTCGCACCTGCGTATAACCTTCATGCATCACGGAGCCTCAACTAGGTCCATGAAACCCGAGAAGGGCCGGATCCTGCACCGATACCGTGGTATCGTACAGCTGGCCAAAATATTGGGAACCAAACGAACAATATTACGCGGAAACCCGAGAACTACTATGCAAAGGTATGCAAAGGCAGCACAGTCGCAGAAACGTCAAAGTGGTTGTCAAACCGACGGTTGCTAGAAGGCAGTAAGACCCCCAGCGACCCATGACATTATGGTCGAAGTAGGGCGGCAGCGTGATTGCGAGGCATGATACGCGGGACAGTGATGTGAAGTATAGCCAAGTTGGTCATACCTCGATGTCGTGCAAGTTTATAGCAGACGAGGGAGGTGGTAAATTTGCCCTAGCTTCTGCTATCCGCAGCTCTTCCTCAGTGGGTTGGTTGTCATCCATAGGCATCGTCGCAGGGTCAACAGGGCCAACGTGGGCCTCCATAGGCAGGTGCTGCAGTGTGTTCGGCGGATGAACGGGGACGAAAACCTTACTGGCGAAAGGGATGTTAAGTGCCAGACGAGCATTTCGATCAAGGGCTAGTGTACATACGTCGCATCCTTCCCCGCATTCTTCAGGATGACCGCGGCACCCCCTGGATGCCATGCGAGCACGGAGGTCGCGTCGTAAACCTGGCCATCAATGATAACCCAGCAGCTCTCCCGCGTGTTGTGCTTCTGAACCTCCTCGTATGAAACATACCGGGGAGACGCTTTAGTGGGTCTCGGAGCCTTCTGACTGGAGGCATCCAAGTTTACGGGCTTAGAGAGCGTGTATGCAACCTACAGTGCGTCAAGAGTTGTTTTAGAGAGAAATGATTAAGGATACCCACATAGGAACCGACAACGATACTGGTGGTCAGTATCCCAGCAACCCATGGCCGTCGAGGGGCAGCAGCATATATGCGAGCCCGAGATGATATTCGGCGCGTTCCTTCTCGTCGAAGGCTCCTTGCCAACATGCTGAGCGTCCTTGCTGAGGACATCGTCTATCACGCTGCCCTGGGGCGTGCTTGGTGTCGCAAGGGGGTATGAATTGCACGAGGAAAGGAGATTCATGGGTCTTATAAAGGTGTGGGTGTCCCCGCCGAGCGTCTCTGTGAACCTTTGAGGAACCGGGCCATCACGTGGACGTGTATTTGCGGCCAGGCGGACCGAGAGCCGGGCTCTGGGGCACCCGAGCCTACCCGAGCACTGATCGGTGTTGCCCCCGGGTTCTGGATGCTCATCAAGTTCGTCGTGCCCGCCCTGCGTGTCTTTGTGAGCCCGTTCGCACCTCGCGTGCCCCTGCCGCTGAATACGGGTCATTGACTGGCGTGCGTAGCCGGATAACCTCGGGCGCGAGACCACTGCGGCGCAAGCGGTGGCTCGACGCGTGGGGATGGAACTCATACAAGAGAAGAAAGCGGAAGTGTCGAAAGCCTGTGCGTATTCTGTCATGTCCTCGTATACATCCGCTCACACCATGTGTAGAAGTACCAACGTAGGTGAATGTCAGAGAATTACCCTGTCCACTCATTGACTCTGATCAGGTTCTTCATTTTCATTGCCGGGCATGACGAGCTTCGGCACGGCATATGGCCTATTCGCCCTCGCCCAAGCGCAGGACGTCCAGCAGAAGCTGCGCGACGAACTCTTGGGCGTGCAGACGGAGGAGACCACGATGAATGAGCTGAACGCCCTCCCGTACTTGGACGCAGTCGTCCGCGAGATCCTCCGCGTGCACGCGCCCGTCCGCGCCACCGGCAGGATCGCGGCGAAGGACAACATCATCCCGCTCAGCATCCCTATCACCGACCGGTATGGGTGGACCCATGACCACTACAAGTACGTCCCAGGCAGTGCAGGTCATGTCATAACTGACTAGGATGCGCCGCACAGGATCGACAAGGGCACGGATGTCACCATTCCGATCCAGTCGCTGAACATCGAGAAGGCCCTGTGGGGCGATGACGCGGCAGAGTTCAAGTCAGTCTCGGTTCCGTGGCAAAGCCGTCGGCGACACGCAGGCTAACGCTAGCATCATATAGGCCCGAGCGGTGGCAGAACAGTCCGGAGGCCGTCCAGGGTATCCCAGGCGTCTGGGGCAACATGCTGACTTTCCTGGGCGGGCCCCGCGCGTGCATCGGATATCGCTTCGTACTCGTCGAGTGAGCCTCACTTCCCATGTTGTTCCCCTAGCCTCTCGCTTACTTCTCTTTCCCCGCCATTCAGGATGAAGGCATTCCTCTTTACGCTGATCAGGGAGTTCGTCTTCGAGCTGGCGATTCCAGCCGAGGATATCATTAAGAAGAGTGCGATTGTGCAACGCCCCTACATCAAGGGCAAGGTTGATCAAGGTAGTCAGCTTCCGCTGCCTGTGAAGCTGTACCAGCGCGTCTAGCGCGTCATGAGTGTACTACCTTCGCGAATTTGGGCTTCTCGCCGTGTCAACGTGCAAACCTTCAACAGCTGGTGCATGCGCGCACAACGCAAGACACTAGTGGAACCATTGGTACGTGGGAGGACTGGCCACAGTCAATTGAAAGCTATATATATCTGGTCTGGCGTCACCTATCATAACGTCGGTCGCCGCAAATATTACGGTGGCCATTGCCACACCGCCGCGGTATTACGAAAACTTCAGTGATCATATTTTTATTGGTGTTATAACATCCGTGGCCCTTTTGCCAGTGGCCACCATGATGCAGACTCGCGTCGTAGCGTGAGTGTCGCCCGACCTCGATCCTGTGATTTCTTGCTCATGCCCAAGGTGGCGGGCTCTTGTCTGATCTTGTCTGTCTTGAACCCGCTCCGAGATCCCCGGCGTAGATCATCATAGCCACAAATCCGCCACCCGGTACTTATGTTGAAGTTGTTCAGCCACGACCCACGTATAAATACCGCCCATCGCTCTCAGCAGGAGTCACTCCCAGCCTAACCACTTTCAGTCTTGAGATCCCTACACTAGTACCTGCCCACACTCGCCAATACTGTGAGCACCATGCCTCGGCCAGCTGTAAGGAGTTTGCTCCTCTCAATAGGCACAGCCGCTGACACACCATTCGATCCCCTTCAATCATAGTATAACGAAGAACTCATCAATTCGTACCCACCACGTCTCGAACTTACTGACGATGAGCGAGATAGCGGAGTGGTGCGACGGTTCGGTTGGGCCTTCAAACCGGATGCACTGGTGCAGTATTTGAAGACGAAGACCGACGAGTCCTTCAACGTACCAATCAACTTTCGGGAAATTTTCGACGGAAAGGAGAGATACCACTTCAAGGACCTGACCGAAGAACAGCATGTAGACAGAGACTGCAAGTTGGTCTTTATGTCGGACCTTGCGGGTCGTGTGGCCACGTATTGGACCGAACATTACAACGTCCAAGAGTTTCCCTTCACTCCGGTATCACACAAGTACCACATGGGCATCTCCGTCTGGAATACCATAATCGAGAGGGGCTTTCGGATGGTCTATGGACGACGTCTGGAGCCGATGATGGCGGAGCTGAACGGCATCTTTGGCGGCCCGAACTTCGAAAGCACTGAAGCGATGTGGTGGCGTGCTCTGCAGGATATTGAACGTACGTAGCTTTACCATCTAAGATACACGATGACATGATTCTGACAAGGACGGGTCATGTCATTAGGAGAGAGGAGTATCACGTGGATTCCTGTCTAGTGCATACATTGTTTGTTGTTCTGTATCCTCGGGGGGCATATGATCTTGGAATACTATTCATATTGGATTGAAACACAATCACTGTATTGTGCAACGTGTTGTGCCATACCACCAAGTTCATGAGCCTCTCCGAGTGCGAGGCGTTCCCACAATGCACCTACCACGTCACTGTGACTGGTTGCGACCTCGATTGTAGCTTATGTCTTGGGTGCGCTAGTGTATCGCACGAAGTGATGTGCCACATACGATACCTACACCATAACCGAGAGGCAAAATCAACACGCCTAAACCCGGTAGGCCGATCCAAAGAACTCAGCCGAGGCAGTAAGCCATTGGGAGTGTCCTAACCGTTCTGACGCATCCCAGAGGTCCATTTTCCCGCAAGGTGCAACGCACGCGAGGTTTGTACAGACTGTGAGGCTTGGACTCTCTCGTTCTATGCCCTTGAACGACGACGCATGCGAGGAACCGACATTCACGCCACCCGGATAGTTCAACACCAACTCCTCTCCGCGCGGAGGGTCTCGGTATGAGCTCACCTAAGGGGCAGGCCGCCCATGAAGCTTGAGCAAAGGGATGGACTAATAACATACATGTTATTGGATCGGAGTTCTACACGGTGATGATACCGTCACGTCGCCACATGCAAAAGACATGTGCTACACTAGCGAATGTCAAATAACTCAGCCATGCCCGTGAGGATGTAACTTGTGGACGAACCAGACGTGCGTGAAACGAACATCAGAGATCTTGAAGTGGATGTGCCCCCAAGAGCCACTCCCAATCATCATCCCCTACAGTCCGGTATCTGATTTTGTCGTCCAACCAGGGATAGGGCTTTACTCCGCCCTCATTGTCGTAAATGTCGCCATTGTGGGCAAGGAACTGCAGCGGTTTGAGCACATGCGGCAAATAGTGACGATCCCGTATGTAGACGAACGCCAGATGTGGGAATCCTGCCAATGTGCGCTGTTACATCGAATGGTCAGCTTCAAACGCCGTCATGCGCGCGAGGTACCCACCAGTATCAAATGCAGCGAGGCGGAACCGGCCCGCAGCTCTTCAAAACCATAGGATTGGTATCAAAGGCATAGCGCACTGACGTGCCGTGGAATCCAGTCGACGAAGGTTTCGAACGCCGCTATATCTCTGCACAACGTCAATCCAGGGTTTCTAGGGCCGGTAGCGAGCATAGTGTCGAAAGCAGTGGAGCAACCTCTTCGGCGTCAGTGAAGCATTCGTCGTAGTAATCAAAGCAACGTAGCCTCGTCTTTGACGCAACAAAAGCGATGATTGCCTCGCATTCCGTGATGCTTGGGGCACAAGGAGCCCAAAATTTGAGATGGGACAGGCGGGGCGGCGCGGTAGGGTTCATTTCGGTAGCCGCCAGGGACCCCTCGAAGTTGGAATCATGACATTCAGCGATTCAAGCAGGGCACAATTCCGAAAGATTAAGTCGTAGTCGACGTTTCTGTCAATGCCGACCAGATCATGCTGCAGATGAAGATGCATGAGGTTGGTTAGGACACGAGCAGGACAGTCCCTGATTGCCGGAGAAAGCGCAGCAAGTCGGGTGAGTGGATCCTGGCAGGCGATGAGGACTGCAGTGATATCTGAGCGGTAGCGTTTGTAAACCTCGTCTAGGACACCGCGATTCAACTGCGGTGCTGGGTACATCCAGAGTGACGTCAAAGGGAGCTTCCTGCTAGACCGAAGCATGCTTGCACATTGCATGTTGTGAGGAAAGAGTCAGGGACCTAGCGGCGGCCCGCATGCGGGAGGACTCACGGTAGGCTGAGCTTGCGCAGTAGAGGGAAGTGATTCAGCAGGTTATACATGATTTGTGGTGTCGAGATTTCTGATAAGTAGGTTCCCCATTCGAGTGTACGCAAGTTACGGAGGTGGCTTATCGCGTTCGTCAGATGTTCTGGAACAAATGCAGAGGTTAGAGAATTCTGCACTGAGTGGCAGTCGTGTCTCCGAATCAGACATACTTACAAACACCGCATCGCGAATGTTGAACGTGCCTACGTATAAATGCTTGACGTACGACGCAAACGTCGAATCCGTGGTGACGTGATGTGGCAAAGAGTCTTCGGGTTGCTCCCTTTACCTACAGCCCAGCGGTGCCTGATCGTTTGCAGGCTATTCCACGACCTCGTTCAATCCCCAGTCCTATTCGCGGCGCTTCACGTCCACCTCGGCGCGGGGTACGAGGTCCAGACACCTAATGAGCTGGATAGAACCACGCGCATCGGAATCCAGATGGACTTCCGTGTTGCATCTCTGTTGGAATAGAGTCGGCGCCAGACGTCTGTGTGTTCGTTTTCTGGAGGAGGGTGGGCCTACAAGAAGGGAAGTAGGAGCCGAGGATCGTATGAGCACGGGTTTCAGACTATGACTCGCTCGCCGGTGGACAGGCAGGGGTTTCGGGCCATACTACAAGGCGCATAAGGGCACGCGTCCGAGTCGGGGAAAGCGCCCGCGGTCCAGGCGTGAGAAACGCAGGCTAAGCGCGATCAAACAGTAAGGCTCAAGAGATACGAGAGTTGGGACGACGAATCGAGTGCGACGAACGAGTACGCACCATGCACGCACCAACCCGGGCGAGTGCGGGGTTTTCCACGAATCGGTCAATCATGGGTAGCTCCACCGCTACAATTCTTGAGAGGATGCGATCTAAATACCCTGTCCGCCGCCTTCACATTACCAGCGTGCAGTAGTCGCTAACTCCGAGTCACTTTGACAGCATTTGCCGTTATTGACCAAGGACCAGAAAGCGCAGCTGCGAGCCATCAATAATGTTGTACCGGAGATGCGCTTCACGGATAGTCCAGGCCACGACGAGCGACTTCTATGTGGCTGGATACTTAATGCAGCTACTGCACTTCGTTTTTTGCGCACTCGGCCTGACGCGGTGGCGGATGATGTCTCATGGATTCCGGAACTCGCAGGCGACAGATCCTGTGATGGGTCAACCCTCAAGTACCACCGACTAGACGAGAGGCATCTACAGGAGGACGAGTTGAGAATGGATCTCGAAACGCAAGCCGGCGGCGACATCAGCAAGTATATCCGAAAGCACTACGACATCTCGATATTCATGTTTACATTCGAGCCCAAATTGGGTGAGCCGTACACCTTCGGACTAGCACTCTGGGCGGAGGAAGAAGACGACTTGTGGCGATATTCCTACGCGAGAAAAGACATAAAATTGGCAGAGGCGATCGCCGAGATCAGTGTAGGGCTCCAGGAGCCCCTGCGGTGGCTGCCTGGCCTATTCTTCTGCATGTTTAAATCGAAGGAGGAGTATCCCGCTGTACGTGATAACAACCATGACGCATTCGCCGAGCCGTTAATCCATTCGTTCTTGTCCATGCATCAGATGTCACGCTCATGCTGCGGCTCCAAGAACAGGGCTTGTACCCATAGATCTGAATATTAGTGGCCACTGGATTGTACTGTGAACCCGTCCGACTGACCGTTCAACTTCTGATATCATGACAGAATCGATTTCACAGTAAGTATCATGCCTATGTCCGAAAGCGTAATACGAACGTAATCGCGTTGTCGGTTCTGAGATCTGAGATCCCATTTAACTGAATATATACTCTCAGGCTCGCGTCCGAGTCCTCCTCGTGCTTCAGGGGTACGATAAGCAGTAATGTAGTTGGTGTTTCTATGGGTTGTAGTGTTGTAAATAGTGAGTGCTGTCACTGTCAAGACGCCGAGGATCATGCCTACGGCCGGTGGCTAAAATGGATACCTCCTCCTCCTCCTCCAGCAATCCCAAATGCTGCATAACCCTCCTCAAGACCCTCCGCACCTTCACAATGGTGGCAGCAGTGCCCGCTCTGTTGCCACAATCACCTCAGGGATGCAACATGTTGACTTAGGTCAACCCGAATATTCAAGTCGCGGTATTGTTCGTCATCTTGGTCATGTAGAACTGCAGACGGTCACTCATGTACTTTGACAACTCAGCCGCCACCGGACGACGCAGAGCTTCAAGCTCTTGATGCCGTGATGCCTGCGATACCCCAGAAATGGTCCGCCGCCGGGAAGACTAGCAAAGGACGGCTGTTGTGTGGTTGGGCAATTAATGCGAAAGCTGCGATACACTATTTACGCAACCAGCTCCATGCCGTCGGAATAGTCCCGCCGGACTTCAGATGCCTTGGCAAGGAATACCTGGATGGCATAACCGAGGTCAACTACCATGCAATGGATGATAAATATGTCAGAGATCACCGATCTGACCTTCATCTGCAAGCGATATTCGACATCGTTCCATGGCTCGAGGTCATGTACGGTATCGAGCTGTTCGAATTCGACCCCCACAACAATATTCACGACATTGCATTTGCCCTCTGGGCGAAGGAGGACGACGAGCAATGCCGCCGGTTCTACAGTAAGAGGGCCGGAGAAGGAAAGGTACCGCTATCACAGATGATCTCGGAAATCAATGAGGGGTTTCAGGAGGCGGGGGCTAAGCCTTTGAGGTGGCGGTATGGCATACTCTGGCCGGGTTACCCATGGTAAGTACTGCCTAGATATAATGTGTCCGCGATCATGCTAACACCAGAATCCTTCTCGCGCAGGTCGGAGTAACACCAATGCGGCACTTTGGGTGGCGTATCTCGTCGGTGCAGAGTTGTTCGAGTACCGGTAGCCCCATCCGTATCATCTTCGCCCGACCATGTATAAGACTGTAACTGTGTTGACCATGTTTCCTGATGTGTACGACGGAATGATGAGTCGCCGTTTGATATTGAGATATGGCACTTGAGATGGATGTATGTGCTGATGCTAGTTATCCTAGTGTGTGGATGACACTGACGGTGGCGTCGTACGCGTGGCGTAACACGGCAGAAGATCCGGATCGTGCAAACGGTCGATGCTATGGGAATCAATATGATACATGCTAGTGCCACTAAGAAGGTAGATCGTGTAGAGTTCGCTCACTACTTCACCGCAATAAGAACCTCGGACGGCTTACTAGCCTAATCGAGATCAGCTTCGGCAACGACCGATATGTCTTTTTTTTTTTTTTGGTGGAGCGTTGCGCCTTGTGGCGCTGGGTCTGGCAGTCGACTAGTCGCCTCCAGATCACCCGCTGTGGGTCAGGGGATTGAAAACCCCAAGTTGTAGTTACGGCATAATGTTTAGATTTAGCATAGTCCCATATTCATAAGGTGTACCACCGCTGAGGAAATGCAGTTAAGCATAGAGTGTGGGAACGACCGATATCATGTCTTGCACCATTGAGATTGTAGCATATCGTATCCGATGTGCGCCACTGTCATACAGGTAGAGTTGCAGAGCGTTATGCCACAGCCGGTTAATGCGAGGCGCCACAATAGCGGAAAGCGAAGCTATGTACCTCCAAACACCGTGACGGCTTCGAGATAGGCAGCCTCCACCATCAGCAACACAAGTACATACTTACAGTCATCTACCGGTCCTTGCAACGCCCAAATCTTGAGGCGCCTCGGCCGGGTACTTTATCCCCATGTACTGTAGATCAGACTATATAGTTATGTCAAGGGTCATACATATTACACTTCTACGCACTTCAAATCTTTATCGGTTCATGGTGTGAGGCACAAGTTGAGTAAGTAAGCCAAAATCTCGTTATCGGAGGCCAAACCGCTCTTTGCAACACTGTCACATCACACTTTGATATACCTAATATGGTATGCTGAGTCGATCTAATCGCGAATCATCGAGCCCCATCGTGCTGTGCTCGGTGCGTCGTTCCTCGCCTTCCTGCAGCCATTCACTTCTCTTAAATCTCTTGGTTTATCTGCTTCTCCTTTTAAGTGCGGCTGACCGTGTTGTGTTGAAGGGGGCATGTTTTGCAAATTTCAAGGAGGTTGTGAGGGCAAGGCTAAACCGACCCAAAGAGGAAATGTGATGTGACAAGATTCAATCGGTACGCGCTCCACACTTTGCTCTCGCCCGACTTCGCATATTCAACTTTGGGGCGAACTGTTGGGACTACACGTACTGTATTATTTTTAGAGGAGGAATAGACATGTTTCCGTCATAAAACTGCACTAAAATCTCAGGAGTAGCAGCACAATCCCTTACGATCTTCGAAATGAATTTGGGTGTTGGGCGTTGCAACCACTTCCCTTGAGCATAGCACAACGATTGTCAAAGGGAAAACAAAACCACTCCGGAGGCATATAGTTTGAAGGTGTAGGAAAATATTGGCAACAAGTCCGAGGCAGATTGGGGGTAGGCGGGCCGAGGAGAGGCGTTTGTTGCAAGGACCGGTCGTGTTGCAAGGACCGGTAGATGACTGTACCGATGCCCAGAGTTTTACGGGTGTGCTATGGCACTCGAACAAGGCGTGGAATACCACCAAGGCTATGGGACAGCTCACGCGGTAGCCATCAGAGCGTATTTGGGCCCGATGCCACGAGGAGACCATGCTCCCTTCTGCGAAGACACGATGAAACCCGCGGGGGCCGGCCTGAACCTTCTTTCTTGCGATACTACCCAAAGGGGCTCAAGCACTCGGCCAAATCGGGGCTGCTCGTTACACAGAGCAGGGAACCAAGTAGCCATGGACGCGCGGGAGATGCTGCCTGGTGCGCGTCGAGAAGGAGGGCCCTACGGTGCGGCGTACTGGGTAGGAAGTACCGGGAGCGGTGGGGGCGTGCACGTCTGCGTGGCGACCAGTCAATATGTAACCTAGCACCCAGTGTCCAGATGGGGATGATGGTGATGTGCATCGACCTGCATGTGGCCGCAGATCGCGTGGGTACACTCGACGTCGACGGGACAGGCACCGTGCCCTCTTCAACGGGTCTTGTTAATTGACTGTTGGCATCCGTCAAGAAGCTAGAAATTTGCTGCGGGCTTCTATATGTGAGGAAGGGAGACACATTCCCATGGCCTGAAGATCGCGACAGACGTACCCTCGGGATTGTCCCGTTCTACAGCTGCTGCGGCGAGCAGTAGAACTGCGTGTAGATCTAAGCTAACGACAAGGATTGCCTGTCATGGATAGCACGCACTCGAGGCTAGGTTGGGTAAATGAAGTTAGGCTATAGGTTAGGCCAAGGTTAGGCTCCGGTGTGCTCGGCGCGATGGATTAGCTTCCGTCCTCGGCGCGGATGAACGCACATGGGGTAGCCACCGACTTCGAGGCTCACTCGCGGCTAGAAGTGAGGCTGAGGCTCGCCCGCTGTTTCCATAGCGAGCAGTAGTTGAGGTTCGAGGAGAGTACGCAGGCCCAATCAGACCGAGCCGGCGGGGATGTGAAAGGGGAAAGGGTCGAGGAAGCGGAGGATAAGCGCGACCGCCGACCGGCGTTCTGCCCATATCTCTAGCGCTCGCTGTTATGTCGATTTGTCTCCCTTCGCTCGTCCCCCCATCCCCAAGCGAGCCCCCTCGCCGAAGGCATAAGGGAAGACCCCCCGACGGTGCATGGCGTACGGCGACAAGATGTCGGGCCTCGCGACGCCCCCGGACCCGCTCGATCTAGCGCTGAGGCCCCCGGAAAACGAGAGCGACGAGGACCGCAAGGCGCGGCTGTCTGCAGAGGAGGAGGCGAAGAAGGTCTCAGATATGATTGACGAAGAACTCAAGGCGCAGGAGCGGGCAGAAAAGAGGGGTGTGAAGCCCATCAAGATCTTGCTTCTGGGTGAGTCGCGCACCGCGTCGATTGTCCATCGGGTGTCGCTGAGTCGTCCAATGCGCAGGCCAGAGTGAATCGGGTACGTCCCCTCAATGTCGCTGGTGATCATTGTCTGACTTTGCTGCGATGGTGGTGGTACGCAGGCAAGTCGACGACGCTGAAGAGTGAGTACGGCGGGTGAGATCTCTGACGCCACACTGACTCGGACTGCATTGACAGACTTTCAGCTCATGAACTCTCCAAAGGCAAGCCTCGACCCTTTCTCTTTCATGCGCTCGTCACCTCAGACCGGGAACAGGCCTTTCGCGCTGAACGTGCGTCATGGCGCGCAGTGATCCATCTCAACGTCGTCCGCTCGGTCCGCATCATCCTCGACGCCATGACCGAGGCGCAGACCGCCCAAGCCCAACCGTTCACGCCCAGCAGCCCGCGGCCTTCGAGCGGGCGCACGCCGTCCGACGCGAGCACACGCACACACCCACCGCTCACCGCGGACCACCTGAAGCTCAAGATGCGGTTGTCGCCGCTGCTCCAGGTCGAGCAGGCGCTCGTGCGCAAGCTCACGCCGCCCGGCTCCGCAGAGTTCGAGGCGACGCACCTCGCGCAGGCGTCGAACGTCGGGTATGTGGAGCGCCTGCGACAGAAGGAGGTCGCTGTCAATTCGCTCTTCGCGTGGAAGGGCGTCTTTGGGCGGCTGATGTCGGACAACCGCGAGAGCGTGGACATCGACTGGGACGATCCGGAGGCAAGTCATCAGCTACGTGTACTCTGTTTGAGATGCGATGATTTTGGTGCAGGACCCCGGACGCGTTATCTACGCATGTGGCGAGGACATGGTCAAGCTCTGGAATGATGACACCATCCGTGCGCTGCTGCAGGCGCAAGGCATCCGACTAGAGGATCAGCCTGGCTTGTGGGTAACCGCCAGTGATACGCCCGCAAAACATGGCTGATCCATACGTAGCTTCCTTGACTCACTAGAACGCGTCACATCACCTCGCTATGTGCCATCAGACGGTAAGCGGATTTCTATTTTACATTGGGTTACAGATACGATGTGGCCACACAGACGACATCCTTCGTGCACGACTCAAGACATTGGGGATCACCGAGTACCGGTTCTCCATCAAGGAAGGTGCGTATTGTCCCATGTCCTAGGAGTACGCATACCTACCGGCCCACAGGTACGATAGGTGGCGTTACACGGGATTGGAGAGTCTACGACGTCGGAGGACACAGATCACTAGTGAGTGGCTTGCTGTACTTTTCGTGTAGGTACTAGACTAATCGTCGGAACAGCGAGGTTCGGGTGCTCCTGTATGCGTTCCGGACGGCTGATATTCAACTTGATCGCTAGCCGCCTGGGCGCCATACTTCGACGACATGAAGTAAGCTAGCCGTTGTTAAGTGACAGGTTACAACACTCACATCAACCCTAGCGCAATCCTCTTCCTCGCTCCGATCAGCTGCTTCGACCAGATGCTCGAGGAGGAGCCGTCCGTCAATCGATTAGTGCGGCCGTCCGCCTCCCCCGTCACACCCACCCACTGACCGCGCCGCGCAGGAGGACTCCGTGCTGCTGTGGAAGATGATCGTCTCGAACCCGCTGCTCGCGAAGACGAGCATCGTGCTCTTCCTGAACAAGGTCGACATCTTCAAGGCGAAGCTCGAGGCGGGCATCCGCCTCGCGAAGTACATTGTCTCGTACGGGAACCGGCCGAACGACTACGAAAACACGTCTGCGTGTGCGTAATCCATTGGCCAACTTATCCTTGTCGTCGGATGGTGGCTGATGGATGAGCAGATTTGAAGCGGAAGTTCGCGCAAATACACAAGGAGCGCAGTCCGGAGCCGAGGATGTTCTACTGCCATTTCACGACCGTGACCGTAAGCGGCTGTTTCTCTTGTTCTGCCCCGTTTCGTCTCAAGCGCACGCCCGCGTATAGGACACCAAGGCCACGCAGCATATACTCGCGGACGGTAGGTTTTCGTGCACTGCCCGTTTCACACATACTGACAGGTGTCGCAGTCCAAGACACCGTTATTGTACGAAGCCTGAAAGACAGCAGCCTGATTTCATGACACCATTTACTCTTGCTCACATATACCTCTGCAGTGGACCATGCTTTGCTTGTCTGTTTGTCTGTTTGTAGATTCGAAGATGTTGTACATTAGTGCCCGGTCGTTGCTTATGTACACCGCCCCCCTGCGTATTAGTACTGTACTTCCCTCAATGGGCCTCCTCGCGCTCAAGTCTGAGCCGACTGACACATGAGAATGCGTATCGCGTTCTCGCAAGCGGGGTGCGCCACATCCCATCCGTGGTATCTATGCACGTACATCGCGCCACCGTACGAGGATGTACGACACAAACGGCTACAAGTCTCATCGGTCAGCTGCGGGTCAAGCTTCTGTCGCGCTCGCCTGGACCCCCTCCGGCTCGGGATGCGACTCGGGATGCGCGTCCATGACCTCATCCTCCGCGACAGAGGCCCCCTCCTCCTCCTTGGTCTCCGTTGTCTCCTCATGCGCTTCTTCCGGAGCGCTTTCCTCCACAATGTCGGCCTGTACTGAGGTCACCTGCGCCGGCTCCTCGGCCTCGGCAGGCGCGACCTTGTCCTCCTTAATAGCGGGCTCCTCCTCCTCCGTGTGTTCGCCGGCTGGCTCGGGCTCGGGCTCAGGGTGAGGTCCATCCTCTTCATGAGCCTCATCCGGGGTCTCAGGCTCTGCAGTGTTGTGTTCCTCCGAGTGTGCTACGGCTTCCTCTGCCTCGGCGGCTTCGGGCTCTGCCTCCGGAATGGGTTCTGCATGTGAGTCTGGTTGTGTCGGCTCGTCAGCGGGGTCTTCAACCGGGACATCAGCCGGGACTGGCTCTGTGGACGTGGTGACGTCTGTCTCCTCGGCAAGCACAGTTTGTTCGGCTGGTGGTGCGGGTTCTTCAAGGGTTGTCTCAGGCTCAACCTAAACGACAGGCTCGACAAAGGACATGCAGATGCAGCATGCGGACGTACCTGGATGTGTTCGGTGACCTCGCGAGGTTCAGCCTGGGAGTCATCGGCGATATTTTCAGGCTCGGTCGGTGCGGTAGGTGCCTCAGGCTTAGTCGTAGGCTCCGGCTCTGCAGCAGTCTGAACATCTGGGTGCTCTTGAGCAGTGGTCGCCTCCTCTTCCTTTTTGTGCACGTCGCCTGGGCGGATGGTAGACACGCGTTCCCTAGTCCCCTCCGTCTCGCCTTCCGCAGCAGCAGCGCGCCCAAGCTCTTCCACGACGCTCGCCATTTCGCTATGGACCATCGTGTCCGTCCTGTTCCTACCCATCTTCCTCGGGCTGGGCTCACGGCGATCCTCGCCGTTGGGCGAGGTCCCCCCGAGTGCGTCCACGCGCAAGATGCCGCGCGGCTCGTCCTCACGGCCACGCTCGCGCTCACGCTGAGGGTCGAGGGCGGCGCCGAGCATGCTGCGCGGGTACTCGTCCGGCCCATCGTGCTCCTCGTAGCCGACAATGCCAGGCGGGATAACAAGGAAGTCGGCGGGGACGAGCTCGAAGCGCGAGGTGAGCGCGAGGAACCGCGCGTAGAGCGCGCTTTCAGCCTCGGCCTGAGCGAAGGCCGCGCGGTGGTGGAAGTAGGCATGCGCGAAGATGCGCCCAAGGCGGCGCGCAAGGGAGGAGAAGTGCCGGTGGGAGGGTGCTGGGATGGACAGGCGGGAGGGGAAGTTGCGGGGCGAGTTCAGGAGCGAGGTCGCGCTGTCTAACGTATGGAGGATGTAGTCAATGGCGCAGCATTGCTTTGGTACTATCATTAGCGTACGGCTGCTACGAGAAAGCGCCTCATACCTCCATTGCACCCTCGGTGCCGTGTGCAACGCAGAGGTACAACCACTCCCCTGCCTTCATCTCAGGACACGTCTGGCGCGTGCATTCCTGCTGCAACATCGTAATCAGTGGATGCGAGAGGTCCTGTGCGAGTCGTCTGGCATGTCGAGGTGAGTTGTTACGCGTACGTACGAGACTGGGGACACGTACCGCAATTGTTCGTAGATCCAGCATGACTCGTCCACCGTCACCTCCTTGCTCTCTGCACCTTCCGCGTCGTCGCCCTTCCCCTCCCCGTCGCTTCCCTCCCGTTGCTTTCCCTTCCCAGGAATCGTGACAATGGCATCAACGTCATGCACGTTTTTTCGTATGAGCAGTGATATGTATTCTTGTAGCTGGAATGCGCTGTCCAGAGACGAGAGAGGTGGGATCTCCTTGACAGGGTAGAATGAGGAGATACGAGAGCCCTTCAGCGGACGCTGGATGGGATGCACATCCGCCGCGGCCATGTGTGAGAATGGACGAGAGTAAGTTGGCGGTGACGAGTCTATTAGCAGCGTCCCTATTCCCTCAATATTCAATCTTCTATTACTTTGAACGAGCGCTACTGATATGTAGATTCCTTCAGTTGTTACAATGATACTTACTTACCCCTTGTTCAGTACCATCACCATTGTCGATTTCCCCGGACACAAGGTAGTCAGCCCTCTCTCTATTTCCTCTCCGACACAAAGCTCACAGTAACTCACACAGCTATCTGAGGACACTTCACGCCATCCCAGGTCATCGGAGTGGTGACAGCCATCATGTCGAACGCGCTGGACAGACTGCAACGAGAGTTGGGGCTAGAGGAGCAATCCTTCTTAGACGAGGTAGCATGCGCATTGTGGTCTACTGAAGCTGGTACTCATGACAGCAGAACCTAGGATCCTAGTGTGTCTCTGACAATGCTGATAATCTCGGTTGTACGTGAAAGCAATGCGACGTACACGCTAGAGCACCTAGCTCGCGCGATCCGAGATGTCGACCTTGCGACATCTCTGGTGAGTCCTCTCGCATTGAATATATGGTTGCTTTACTCAGGTGTGGACTAGGATCCCCTCGCCTTGCTTCCGATGCTCATACCCTGTCCTGATGTTGGTGCCGATCAACTCATACAATTAATTGGTCGAGAGAGTAGTGCAAAAGAGGCTATAATGGCAACGCAAGAGATCGTAGAACATCTAGAGCTGGATCCAGAGGCGGAGGAAGCCGCAGACGACGATCTCTGGCTTGTTCGTCAGATCGCGCGTGTCCTGAACTTATATGCGCTAGGTTGGTTGATCTGTTTAATAGGCGTTCCAGTGCAGCTGAAATTAGTGACAGCTGTATCCCGCTTACCTAGGCGAAAAACGTCCCCTGCGGAACAGCTTCGGTCCCTGCTATTGGAGTTGCAGTCAGTGATGTCGCAAGAGATGCGAAGTACCACAGGTACAGCAGGTCGTATGGTCCTCGCCTCTGTGCACCAACTCGTACACGAAATAACACACTGGGTCAATACTGATGTCCGCCTCGAAACCGACGAACGGAAATTGATAGTTGTATGTATGGTCATTCTCAGTGCTAGGTGTCTGCCCTCTGACGCTGTCCCGAGGATACCCTCCTTCCATTCACCTCATCAGCGCTCGAGTTGTGCTCGAATAGCACGGGTGGTGTGCTTGCCCAACGTGCCTTCGAGGCACAATACCCTCGCCTGGTGGTTCCTGCGTTGAACGGTGATCCTAATACGCTACAAGACCCCCCAAGGGACCTCATAAGCGCGATCGTGGTTCGTATGACTCGCGTTATCCCCTGAGAGAAGTAAGGTATCTCATACTCTCCACAGACAGATATGAAACAGTTAGGACTGACGAACGACATCTATGCCTCGCAACTCTCTCTTGGATCGTTGATGCTTTTGGCCCATCTACCCGACTACACCTTCACGACCTCAGTCCTAGCCTCGTTTTTCCCGGTGATCCTCATGGCCCTCCAAGCCAACACCGCTCTAGATGAAGTACTGTCAGTGCTCCTGAACGTTATTGTCCCTCTCATCAAGCAAACTCCGCGCCCCGAATTCTCTCCAGATCTCATTGTCCCCCTGGCGCACGTTCTACCTCCGCTAGCCAGTGTCCACCCAGATCCTAGTATACGTCACTTCACGTTCCGCATCCTCTCTGCTGCGCTTGCGCTTGCACCCTCTCTAGTGCGGGTGCAGCTTCTCCAGGGGCTCCTCACAGACTCAGATTCGTCTCCGCAGATGCGGATAGCCACAGTCGGCCTGGTAAAGGAAGCACTGCTCGAGGCACTCGCTACTCCACCTGGATCTGCCGAAGCACAGCGAAACTTATTCGCCTCCCCCACGTTCCTCAAGACGTTCGGGCCTATCATCTTGCGTCCAGACCCACCCGATATGTTCACTCCTGGAAATGTACTGCAGCTTGACGACTTCCTGGATACGAAAGAACCTCTGAGGCTAGTAGAGTGTCTCTCCTTCTACTACGTCCTCCTTATGCGAGACGTGCACAACAGGGTCAGTAGTTCCACCGCTCTATATCGGTGTAAGCTGATACCTTGACCTTCGCAGACGGGCATTCGCGATAAGGACAATTTGAGGAATGCTATGCGTACGCTTGTTGACCCGCTCAGGGCGCAGCTGCGACAGTGGGGATATGGTGAGTTGAAGCCATATTGTTAAATGCACTCATCCAACAACTGATTCCTTAGACTCGGCCATAACAGATAGGCTTGAGCACGACGCTCGCTTACAGCTGGCGATATTGGACATGTGGCTTGACCGGGTAAGTAGCTCAGTTGAAGAGCTCGGGCAGTCATAGACCTACGAAGGAGACATCTTGCTTCGTGACCCAAATACGTGCGCTTGGTCTGGAATCCGTATAGATACTCTTGTGCAGAGGGACGCTCGATGCGGTCAAATCATCATACATACCACCTGCAGTTCGTGACCCTCTACTGACCACCACGCAATGCCTTTTGATGCAGTGTCGCGAAGGAAGCCTATCACTGTGCGCGCCACGCGCAGTCATTCATATACAACGTGCCTGGTCTCGCAGGGTGGCTGTGTCCCTGCTATTCACATAGTCCCTGGGGATGAACGAACCCTGTACCACTGAAGGTTGATTTCGAATTCTTCTCAAGTAGACTGACTAGTTGCATGAGCATACTACTATAGCTCTTCCACTTGGACGCAAAGTCGCACGTTTTTGAACAGGGCGCTCGGCATATGGTGGTATTTAGCCTCTCGTCTATTGGTCAGGGGACTTTCCACCTTGATCGCCCGCGATGACTGCTTGTCCTTCCCTATCCACACAGTCCTCTACAATGCGAAAGGCAAACATGCTCGGGATGGCCTTGTCAATGTTAATATACGGTCCGTCATTTCGTTGCTAGCGTCTGAATCCCCGCTGAAGTATGTGCATCTACAAGGAGCTCATGTTGCCCTCTTCTCGATTATCGCGAAACACTTCCTTCGGCATTCATCTTTCCGCTCAAAATCTCGGCTTTTTGCATACACGACCTTGATATTCACTGTCGCAACGCTAGGCATCACTTTGCAATTCATTTGCGACGTTCAGATTTACTACGGCGAAATCTGCTTTCTCGATGTCGAGGAGCTATTTGTCGCCTACACACCCGAAAACAAGTTGAGCGTCGCGGTGACCCTAGTGTTCGTTGTTGTATTCACTTCCGAGGGCCGCGCTGACCTGATGTACGATAATGCAGGTACCTCATGCTCCAATGGTCTTCGGACATCATGATGGTGAGTCATTTTGTCCCCAATGCCGGTAAGAACTCAAGTGTCTGTTGTTGAATAGCTCTGGCGTTGTAGCGTCATCTACCATTATTCCAGGTTAGTCTGGGTGCCCTTAGCTGTATTTCTTGTCGGCGTCCTCGGCAAGTCTAGCGGCTCTCACGTACCCACACTTCGACTGACGAATCCCTGAACAGCTCTAGGTTTCCATGACGTGCGCGATCTCACTGGTCTCTCTATGCCTTGGACCAACACGCTAGCTACGCCTGGCCTCGTCTATATCACAATTGCGCTAGCATATAATCTGCTCCTATTTGGTCTCATGCTTGCGTGGATTATCAGGGCTTTCCATGTGCTGCGATTCTGTGGAGATCAGGAGGCGCGAGACGTCTATGTATCCTTAATTCGTACGCTGTGCGTCTCAGCGGCACTCTACACCACTCTCGCCATCGTTACGCTGGTCGCCGTTGCCATGGACACCTCTGCGAGAACCGTGCTACTCCCCTTGCTCGGCCAGATGCAGGTGCGTGCGTAGAGTCGCATAGATCAATTGTGGCAATACGAACATTCCTTTCCAGGCGCTTCCGACACAGCTACTCACTGCTCACGCGGTAGACCGGCGAGACTTACATACCAAGGGAACACCGCGGTCAGCATCCACAGTGTCCGGCCTCCTTTTCGAGCCCCACCTCGAAACACAGGACGCACTAGAGAAAGCCGACTTCGATTATTCTGGTTCACAGAAACCTCCTTTCAGGTCAACGTCGCTGCTCAGCGCGCCGGTACACTTCACGAACTCGTTGAATATTGTGGATCGCAAGCAGCGGTTGTCACTAGAACTCGATCTTCGGAGCGAGACCCGACTCGGCAACCGTTCTGTCATGCGGAGCCCGCTTCTATCCCCGTTCGGAGCTGGCGAACAATATTTATCCCCCATACGGAGTCTTGACACCCCTGCTAGTGACCAGGTAGATGATACGTCGAATAACAGGCCGGAGAGTCCAGCCCGTGTGAGGTCACCGCCACTGGCCGTAGTCAAGAAGTAGTTTCAGGGACTCAGAGACCATAACTTGTGACACATACACAGATCATGTTGGGAGGCATGCATCTCGGCTTGGGAGGTGAGCGAGTACTGAGGTGTTTGTGTCATTCATATTTGTCTCTTCGTGTCGGTCACACATGCACCACCAGAACTTAGTGGCATGACACAATACGTTGCACAACACAGTGATTGCGTTCATTCTATGATTAATACCAAGATCATATGCCCCCTCGAGGATACAAAACAGTAGACAATGGATGCACTAGACAGGGATTCGCCTGATGCTCATTTCCCCTAATGACATGAACCATCCTCGTCAGAATCATGTCATCATGCATCTTGAATGGTAAAGCCACGTACGTTCGATATCGTCCAAAGCGCGCCACCACATCGCCTCGGTGCTTTCGAAGTTTGGGCCGCCAAAGATGTTGTTCAACTCCGCCATCATTGGCTCCAGACGTTGTTTATAGACCATCTGAAAGCCCCTCTCGGTTTTGGTATCCCAGACAGAGACACCAATGTAATAGTCGCATGATATTGGAGTGAAGGGCTGCACCGGGACGTTGTAGAATTTGGACCAATACCTTGCCACACGACCCTCAAGGTTGGGCATATAGGCCACCTTGCAGTCGTTGTCTAGGTGATGTTCCCTGGTCAGGTCCTTGTAGGAGTACTTCTCCTTTCCGTCGAATTTATCCCGAAGCTCTACGGGTACTCTGAAGGACTCGTCCGTCATCGTCTCCAGATATTGCACCAGTGCTTCCGGCTTGAAAGCCCACCCGAACCGTCGCTTCACTCCGGTCTTTTTCTCGTCGTAAGTAAGTTCGAGACGTGGTGGGTACAAGTCAATGAGACTTTCGTCGTACTATGATTGAAGCGGATTGAATGGTGTGTCAGCGGCTGTGCGTTAGAAAGAGCATGATGACTACTTACGGATGGCCGAATCATAGAGCTCGCAGTGAATGCAACTGGGAGGCTGCAAAATCCGGGTGTAGGCACTATAGGGAGCTACAGGAGGGGTGCCAGTGCTCAGGTTGGGAGTGAAGTACTTACTCCTGCTGAGAGCGATGGACGCTACTTATACGTGGGTTGTGGCAATACCGGCCCGGTGGCGAAAAGCTGTTACTGTGATGATCTACCCCGGAGATCTCGGAGCGGGTGAGCCCGCGCCGTTCCGCACAGCTGAGACCACGGCCCAGAGGGCACACGCACTTGCCACCAATGCCTAGCCGAGCACAGCTTCCTTCTCTTGTAGTGCTCGCCAGACAACTTGAAGGCCCATCTCTCATCTCCAGACAGGATTTCGCCACGCCAGCGCCGAGCGTCGAACTAATACTCCTTCATCCTTATCTCGTGTTTTGGTGAACGATGCCAATCCAATGCATACACAACACAAGAAAGCTGTGTCAAATTCACCGCTAGTGAGGTATCAAACATGCATACAAGGATGACCGTTTTGGCTGCACAACCAGTGCTAAGTGATATATTGATAGCCGAGTGTGTATTCTTCGTTCTCAGAGGTCAGTATTGACATAATCTTGCCACTGATCGGCCTTGTTCTACACGAATTCAAATGTTTGCTGTTGACACGTTCTCTTGTAAAACAGACAACGGTGTTTCCAATCCGATTTGACATGGTCAGTTGTTGCACTTCAAGTTTGTGGCAAACATTTGATGCCACCGTGATACTTGGACAGGTCGCATGAAGCGGAAAGGCTGTGAAGGATGAATATGCGTGCAGTGCACTGGCACAAGGAATGATTTATGCGGTCCATGCTCAAGGTGGCGTGTCATACGAGGGATTCGTACTAGTGCTATGATATATAAAGGGAGAGTGCTGCCTTACGATGAACCATCGACAGATTCGACCGACTCGCAAGTCACTAGTACAGTTGTTTCGACCGCAGATGGACCCGCAAGCACAGCACGAATCAATTCAAGCCGCAGTCACCAAGGTCAAGGCGAGCAAGGCAGTGCGTAATTTTGCTTCCTCTGTGCGCACCATAGGCCCGCCGCGAGATAGTATTTGTATTGTTCAAGCTCAGGCTAGCAGTTGGCAGCCCCGACCCGAACATAGTGCCACACAATACTACGCTTACACGGATGGGATATATCCGGAATCAACGACTGAACTGACACCATTTGTTTCATCAGTATATCGTCATTCACCAGGAAGTCTGGGAGGAGAAGTTGAGGATGATGCTGCAGAACGCCACTGCGAAGGTCCTAACTCGCCAGCCCGGGGTCAAGACTACCTTAGAATGCCATCTATACCCCGTTTACAATCACATACAATGGTGCGCAACCGAGGCAATACAATTCAACGAGGCAGCAGCAGCATGCATAATACCTTCTTCGCAACGGGTGGTTCACTTGACGGATCGTTCGTCACTAGGTAAGTAGAAGGACGCCCCTTGAAGTTACTACTCTGATACTGAACTTGACTCGCTGTTCGAAAGCCTCAGGGGACACGAAACGTTCACGTCTGACACGCATACCCGACTTTACTCGCTCTCTCCAATACAAGAACAAAGAATTCTTTCTGGATTCCTGGGAGTTGAAGAGGCTCGAACTAGCAGACAATGTCAATTGGTGGTCCGTGGCAGCCAAAGAAGAAGCCGAAAAGCAGATTTACAAGCACCTCGATCAACTTCATGATACTGCACTTGGAATACTCGACGAGTCAGAAGGACGCCAGAGCAAGACATCATCGCTCCTCATATGTGGGATATACTTCACGGTCTTCGAATGGGACCGCTCGCGTACCATCAAGAAAGATTACGATATGCCGGACACGAATCTCTCGCAGTCAATTCTAGATCCAAATTCAAAGACAAGTGAGGAAATCCGATCGCGCCCCCCCATCACACCCCAGCCCCAGCCAAACCGTAGCACTCAAGCTCAGGATATTGCTCAGATTACGCCTCTAAGCCCGGACTCCCCAGAAGCTTCCGAACTCCCCACCTACAGTGACGACCGGAAGTATGCCAGTATGGCGGAAACATACTTAAAGAATATCAAGAAAGAGACTATCCTCCATCCAGTGATCAAGCAATTTAATGCTTGCGCCATCGTTTGCGGCCCTGACGGTAAACTGAAGCTCACCAACGAATTCTTGTGTGCCATCTTCGCGCCGGTCGAAACAATGAGTAGACGCCTTGGGATGGAAATCGCCTGGACGCGACAAGCGAGTTGGTTAGACCTGGAGGCAGACATCGAGCCATCAGCACCCACGGAAGAGGTATGGTGTAGTTCACACGAGCGATGATATACTGTGACTGAAACTGTCTTGGCCTGCCCACCTGCAGGTAATCGATGAGTTTGAGAATAGATTCCGAGACATTATGACAGATGTCGAGCGGGGGCCATACCTTGCTCTCTTGGGGGATCTGGAGGACACGTCAGGACTCTCCAGAAGGCCTGAGGCTGGTCTCACATCGCTGAATACACCGGGTACAACGGGGAAAGACCGCACTTACAAGGCCCCTCAATTCACTACTGCTACTGAGGGAGAAAAACCCCAAGAAGAGCGCATTGCAAGTTTGCGGGACAGGTCCACGATAGGAGGTGTTCCACGAGGCCAACCGCGGCCGCTGATCTCTACTAAGCCGTCACAACCATCCCGTCACGATAGTGAAAAGAAGGCCACTGACTCGAACCCCGTGCGACGACGGTGACCAGTGCGATATGGTCAGCTTGCCAAGTGGGCTACCTGCAGTTCTCGTAGGCATTGACTGGACCGCAATTGTCTGCGCTAAATCTGTTTCAGCCGTGTAATGAGCCATGCGAGACAATATATTCGTCTTTTTGCAGACCTACTAGACATGACCAAACATACTTCGAATTGAGATCGTTTGTTTTCGGAGTATGTCAATGGCTGCACGTACCAATGGTGTCACGGTCTTCATACAGGCACGAGTGAACTACTCTGCGATGTGCGCATAGTACTGGGGCTCGTATCCAAGGCACTCATCTGCGAATACCTGCATCATCGACCCCTAGGGTTCAGACCACCAACATAACTATGTGGTAATATGTGGCAATGGCCATCGTCATATCTGCTGCGACGGACGTCATAAGAGGTGAGGCCAGACCAGATGTATGTCGCTTTGCGAAGGTAGTACACAGTTATGAGCGCGCTAAACGCGCTGGTACAGCTTCACAAGCAGCGGAAGCTGACTACCTTGATCTACCTTGCCCTTGATGTAGGGACGTTGCACAATCGCACTCTTCTTGATGATATCCTCGGCTGGGATCGCCAGCTCGAAGGCGAACTCCCTGATCAGCGTGAAGAGGAACGCCTTCATCCTGGAGATAGCGAGCGCAAGAGCAGTAAGCGAGAGCATCAGGGAACAACATGGGAGGTGAGGCTCACTCGACGAGTGCGAAGCGATATCCGATGCACGCCCGCCCAGGAAAGTCAGCATGTTGCCCCAGACACCTGGGACACCCTGGACCGCCTCCGGACTGTTCTGCCACCGCTCGGGCCTATACGATGCTAGCGTTAGCCTGCATGTCGCCGACGACTTCACCACGGAACTACGACTGACTTGAACTCTGCAGCGTCATCGCCCCACAGGGCCTTCTCGACGTTCAGCGACTGGATCGGAATGGTGACATCCGTGCCCTTGTCGATCCTGTGCGGCGCATCCCGGTCAGCTATAGCATCGCCAGCAATCCTGTACCTGGGACGTACTTGACGTGGTCATGGATCCTTCCATACCGGTCGGTGATAGGGATGCTGAGCGGGATGATGTCGTCCTTCACCGCGATCCTGCCGGTGGCGCGGACGGGCGCGTGCACGCGAAGAATCTCGCGGACGACGGCGTCCAAGTACGGGAGCGCGTTCAGCTCGTCCATCGTGGGTTCCTCCGTCTGTACACTCAAGAGTTCGTCGCGCAGCTTTTGCTAAATGTCCTGCGCTTGGGCGAGGGCGAACAGGCTAAATGCCGTGCCGAAGTTCGTCGTCTCATGCCCCGCAATGAAGAACCTACGCAGACTCGATGGGTGGACAGGATAATTCTCTCCAGCGTTCACCTACGTTGGTACCTCTGCACATAGTGTGAGCGGATGTATACGAGGAGATCATGAAATACGCACGAGCACGTCCTCGTCAGAAAGCCTCCAGTCTTCTGGGACGTCTTCACTCATGTTAGCCTTGATCAGCAGCGTGAGCAGATCACGACTCCGCAGGGCGTCCCCGGAGCCAGCCCCGTCAGACGCCGCTTTCAGCACTTCCGCTTTCTTCTCCTGTATGAGCTTCAACCCCACGCGTCGTGCCACGGCCTGCGCCGCAGCAGTCTCGCGCCCGAGGTTATCCAGCTACGTACGCCAGTCAACGAGCCGTATTCAGTGGCAGGAGTACGCGAGGTGCGAAGATGCTCACAATGATAGTTGATACGCAGGGCGGGCACGACGAACTTGATGAGCATCCAGGGCCTGGCTCTCGGTCCGCCTGGCCGCAAATACACGTCCACGTGATGGCCGGTTCTCACAGAGACGCTCGGTGGGGACACCTTTATCAGACCCACAAATCTGCTCTCCTCATGCAATTTATCCCCCCTTGCGACACGAAGCACGCCCCACGGCAGCGTGATATACGATATCGTTCACAGCAAGGACGCTCAGCATATTGGCAAGGAATCTAAGACGAGAAGGGCAGCGCCGAATATCATCTTCGGCTCGCATATATGCTGCTGCCCCTCGACCTTGCTGGGCTGCTGACCACCACTATCGGTTCTTATGTGGGTGTCCTTAATCAGTTCTCGCGGGCATCGCTCAGTTCTTTGGCACGCTAGCGCGGAGAGGAGTTGGTTTTGAACTATCTGGGTGGTGTGAATCTCGCATGCGCCGATGTTCGAGGGCATGAAACGAGTGTCCAAGCATCACAGTCTGAACCAACCTCGCCTGCGTTGCACTTTGCAGCATCATATTCAAGTTCTACTTACAGCTGATGTCTATCTCGAATCCCTGCTTGCAGGTACGGGTACGTGGCCCACTGCTCAACGAGGATGTACTGCTTGTATTACATATAGGTAGCACTCGGACACGGTACTAGTACGTCACATAATGCATTACTCTTGGCTGTCTTTGCGTTCTGCCCATTTGATTGTATACCGGGGTATGGGTCTTCCCCCCTCGAATTTCAAGGGTGTCCAACATTCACTGCTGTCCTATCAACATAGACAACGTCCGTCAGAATCACAACATCCGCATGGTCAGCCCACGTACCTGCGAAACCCTTCTTGTCACACCACCACATGGCTTCAGTGCTCTCGGAGTTTGGGCTGCCGAAGATGCCGTTCAATTCCTCGATCATCTCGTCTGGGTCACCATTACACGTCATTCGCAAGCCTGTCTCGGTAAGGTTCGACCAGATAGAGAGAGCGATCTTGAAATCCTTCGAAACAGGGGCGAAAGTGATAACCGGAATCCCGTAGGTGCGATATATATATAGTTCCACATGATCTGCGATGCCAGTGGTGTACAGCGCCTTGCATTCAGTATCGTTACGCTGTTCGGCGGTCAAGTCTTGGAAGGCATATTGATCCTTTCCACGGAATTTGTGCCGAAGGCGCGCTGGAATATAGAAGGTCTCTTTGGGGTCCCTCTCCAGGTACTGTACGAGTGCTTGCTCCGTGACGGCCCAACCAAAACGTCGCGTGACGACTCCGACCTCTCGCTCAGAGTCAGGAAGGTCTGAATATTTGAGGGGCTGATAACGCGCGTGATCATCGGCTTCGTCTGAGGTTCTCCCGATCTACGACAGAGTGTGCGGTTGACGAGGCGGAAAAGTGCGGTTGACGAGGCGGAAAAAGGAAATAAAGAATGGTGTACATACGATGCTCGGCGGGCGAGACTCTACACCCCAAGCGCGCAGTAGTAGCTCCAAGTCACGGTCATGCTGATGGTTTATAGTAAGTCAGCTGTGTCCGCTTAGTATAAGAGTCGAGCAGCGTACATATGGTCGGGTCATGGTGGTAACGTACAGATGAGGGCGCAAGGATGGGCGAATAGAGAACGTTGCAAGCTAAGACGAGGTATGCTCACTTGAGTTGACTGTTCTGCTAAGCAAGAGGAAGGCTGTTTATATGTGTGGCTGAGCGCTAACGCGACCTTTGTGGCGGCGTGGCCCCAGATCGCGGAGTAGATACACAACATTCACGACAATAATGAGAAACAGATGTTGCAGCGTTGAAGTTCCGAGTTCTTCTTGGCGCTACATAACGCTGTGCATATGAAGATTCCATCAAGCCCGGTGGCGAGACAATGGCCTTGGCACGATGAGAAAATACAATAGTACTTGTACTAGTACCTCCTTCAAGTTGTACACAACGCCACCTGAGGTGGAGAGATTGGGGCGCAGCACTCAGAAGAAAAGGACCGAAACCCAGGAAAAAGTGTCTAACCCGGACCCCCAAATCGGCGCCTGACAGTGCCAGTGACTCGGATGCCGCAGCAGTCCACACAGATAACGACACTGCCAGTGCCAAATCCCAAGGATATGAAGTGCATAAGGATGACCCGTTTTGATCAGTGCTTGTAGTTAGTAGTAGTGGCGTCGCATATTATATATAAGGCGAGGCAGCGTTGCGCTGCTGTTCCCGTTCAACAGCTACCATTTGACTGGCACTTCACTGAGTAACCACCTTGGCCACTGACGCAAATGGACACGCAAGTGCACAAACGGGTTCCGGCCGCCACAGACATGGCTGACCTGATCAAGAGCAAAACGGTGAGCCACCTCACTTGCTGCTGCGCGGAGGAGTACTGTTTGGCATATTCTGTGCTACTATCGGCGCGCGATGATCCAGTAGTATCCGCCCGGCACCTGAGGCGCTCGTTGAGCGAACGTTGGATTTGCCAGTGCTTACTCCTCCTAGTAGTATACAATGCCCATGCAAGCAATGGAGCTGACACTGTATTTGCATCGCCAGCATATTGTGACTGAAGAAAAGGAGTGGAAGGAAACACTCCTGATGATGCTGCAGAACGCTATGCGGATTGAGAAGCCTAGTAATCTGGAATGCCACCTCTACCCCGTCTACAATCAAATTCAGGGGAGCGCAACACAAGTGATCAAATTCCGAACCGCGAAGAATTCACGAACATGTATCATGCCATCTTCACAGATGGAAGTTGGATTGCGATCTCGCTCCCTAGGTAAGTGGTGCTAGTAGAACGCTCAGCGGCAATACTGTCCGAGTCGCCTAGTATCTGACACGCGACAACACTGATTAAATTGCGATGTCCCAGGTTCCATTGGTCCAAGTTCGACGCACATACCGGATTTCTCCCGTTCTCTTCTCCACCGGGATAAAGAATACTTCCTGGATGTATGGGAGCTGAAACGCCTTGAGCGAGACGTCGACTGGTGGTCCGAAGAAGGCAAAAAGCTCGCCATCGACCAGATCTCCAGCCACATCATTCAGATGCACGACACTGCGTACACAATGCTCAAGAACAACAAAGCGTTGCAGAGCAAGTTGACCTCGTTACTCATATGTGGTGTATACTTCACAGTCTTTGAATGGGACCTCTCAGACTGCGTCACCAAAGACCACTATGTCTCCGAGGCCTTGAAACGTTCCCCGATGCTACAGTTGCTGGACCCAGATTAAAAGACCAGCGAGAAAACCCGCTCGCGCCCTCCTATCACGCCTCAGCCACAGTCAAGTCGTCTCCCCCAAACTCACACTGCTTCGGATGTGCCTCAGGTTGCCGTACTGCCGCCGAGCCCGGACATGCTTGAGGCTTCCGAGCTCCCTTCCTACAGCGATGACAAGTATTACAAAGATCTCGCGGAGAAGTATCTAAAGAGGGTCAAGGAAGAACATGTCCTCCTTCCAGTAATCAAACAGTTGAATGCCTGTGCCATCCTCAATAACGTGGATGGGCCACTCACAGACGAGTTCCTGCACGCCATCTTCGAACCGATCAACTCGATGAATACAAATCTTGGGCTGGACATCCCCTGGGAGCGACAAGCAAGTTGGTTGGATCGGGATGAAGCTGTTGAGCCACTGGGACCTGATCAAGAGGTATGTTGTAGTCAGCACGGAAGCATGTCATGCGACTGATGTTATGGATGATGCACACCAGCAAATCAAACAGATTCGCGAGACCCTCAAATACAAGCTGGTGTACGCTGATCTAGAACCGTATTGGGCTATCTCAGGAAGACTGAAAGGAGGCTCGAATGAGACCGGGATCTCCGGAAGACCTAAGGCCGGTCTGACATCGCTGAACACACCAGGTACAACGGGGAAAGACCCAACTTTCAAGCCGCAATTCACTGCTACCGAGGGAGCAGAGGCTGCAGGGCCTCAGGAGCGCAATTTGCGGGATAGGTCCACGATAGGAGGTGTTCCACGAGGCCAACCGCGGCCGCTGATCTCTACTAAGCCGTCACAACCATCCCGTCACAAGAGTGAAAAGAAGGCCACTGACTCGAACCCCGTGCGACGACGGTGACCAGTGGGTTATGGTCAGCTTGCTACTAGTGTGGGCTACCTGCAGTTCTCGTAGTCATTGACTGGACCGCGATTGTCTGCGCTAAATCTGTTTCAGCCGTGTAATGAGCCATGCGAGACAATATATTCGTCTTTTTGCAGACCTACTAGACATAACCAAACATACTTCGTTTTGAGATCGTTTGTTTTCGGAGTATGTCAATGGCTGCACGTACCATTGGTGTCACGGTCTTCATACGGATTTGAGTGAACTACTCTGCGATGTGCGCATAGTACTGGGGCTCGTATGACGATGCTTCCAAGGCACTCATCTGCGAATGCCCGCATCATCGACCCCTAGCGTTCATACCACCAACATAACTATGTGGTAATACCGCGACGGTGTGGCAATGACCATCGTCATATCTGCTGCGACGGACGTCATAAGAGGTGAGGCCAGACCAGATGTATGTCGCTTTGCGAAGGTAGTACACAGTTATGAACGCGCTAAACGCGCTGGTACAGCTTCACAAGCAGCGGAAGCTGACTACCTTGATCCACCTTGCCCTTGATGTAGGGGCGTTGCACAATCGCACTCTTCTTGATGATATCCTCGGCTGGAATCGCCAGTTCGAAGGCGAACTCCCTGATCAGCGTGAAGAGGAACGCCTTCATCCTGGATAGCGAGCGCAAGAGCAGTAAGCGAGAGCCTCAGGGAACAACATGGGAGGTGAGGCTCACTCGACGAGTGCGAAGCGATATCCGATGCACGCCCGGGGCCCGCCCAGGAAAGTCAGCATGTTGCCCCAGACACCTGGGACACCCTGGACCGCCTCCGGACTGTTCTGCCACCGCTCGGGCCTATATGACGCTAGCGTCAGCCTGCGTCTCGCCGACGACTTCACCACCACGGAACTACGACTGACTTGAACTCTGCAGCGTCATCGCCCCACAGGGCCTTCTCGACGTTCAGCGACTGGATCGCAATGGTGACATCCGTGCCCTTGTCGATCCTGTGCGGCGCATCCCGGTCAGCTATAGCATCGCCAGCGGTACCGGGGACGTACTTGACGTGGTCATGGGTCCTTCCATACCGGTCGGTGATAGGGATGCTGAGCGGGATGATGTCGTCCTTCGCCGCGATCCTGCCGGTGGCGCGGACGGGCGCGTGCACGCGGAGGATCTCGCGGACGACTGCGTCTAGGTATGGGAGGGCGTTCAGCTCGTCCATCGTGGGCTCCTCCGTCTGCAGGCCCAAGAGTTCGTCGCGCAGCTTCTGCTGGACGTCCTGCGCTTGGGCGAGGGCGAATAGGCCAAATGCCGTGCCGAAGCTCGTTGTCTCATGCCCCGCAATGAAGAACCTAATAGGAGTTGATGAGTGCACTGAATAGGTCTCTCCGAAGTTCACCTACGTTGGTACCTCTGCGAATTGTGTGAGCGGACGTATACGAGGAGATCATGAATCACGCACGGGCGAGCACGTCCTCGTCAGAGAGCCTCCGATCTTCTGGGACGTCTTCACTCATGTTAGCCTTGATCAGCAGCGTGAGCAGATCGCGACTCCGCAGGGCGCTTTCGGAGCCAGCCCCGTCAGACGCCGCTTTCAACACTTCCGCTTTCTTCTCCTGTATGAGCTTCATCCCCACGCGTCGGGCAACCGCTTGCGCCGCAGCAGTCTCGCGCCCAAGGTTATCCGGCTACGCACGCCAGTCAACGACCGGTGTTCAGCGGCGGGAGCACGCGAGGTGCGAAGATGCTCACAATGATACGCAGGGCGGGCACGACGAACTTGATGAGAAGCCAGAACCCGGGGACAAATCCGGTCAGTGCTTGGAACATGGAAGTGAACGCTTCGTTCAATTCATTCGGCTTTCCGCTGGGATCGAGTGCATCGAATGTGTAGTTGAAGCCTGCCAGGCCGATCACATCCAAGGTCGCCTTGCTCAATCCTGATGTGACCTCGATCGTAGCTGGTTCGTCCGGCTTTGTGATCTGGTTTTTCCAGTAATCGCGTAGCTAGATAGATACATGTAAATGCTGTCACGTCGCAGTGCACGAGCGTTTTGACAGACGCACTTGCTGTGCCTTGTCCACGAAAATTCCGGTCAGTTCGCGAACTTGAGCGGGACCGAAAGCCGGGTTCTGGAGTGAGCTTAGTAGGGGGCTATAGGCACGTAGCATGAGGGGCTTGCCATAATACGCCTCTGAGAACAGAATGTAAGGATGTAGTTTCATGCCGTCGAAATCGAGAAGGTGCTTACCTGCTGTCGATGCTGGTCACCTGTGGCGGGGATATCTCAATCATATGAAAGACAGCGAACGTCATAATCACAGACCTTCTACTACGAGCAGTCCTGCGATGTCGGCATCAGTGAATGGTCTAGTAGGAATCACCTATCAGGCTGACTCACCGTGCCCAAACATCCTTCCAAGGAAAAAGATGTCTGATTCTGACTTTGGGTACATCTGTGGATCGTGCAGAATGTGACTCAACGCCTTCGCGTCTTCCGTATAAAACGCGATCCCCTAGCAGATGTTGTCAATACCGATGATACCCTTGATGCGCACGACAGATGGTCACGTACATTCAGAAAGTTGCGGAATGCAAAGGTGGCACCATATTCCTTCGGCCAAAGCTCAAAGAGTTTGTCGGCTTCACTGTCGTCCGACGTAGTAGTAGGACGGAAACTGCCGAGTATCCAGCTAACTCTCGGAGGGCCACGAAGGATACGAAGACTCGATCGATACGGTGCCAAAACGGTCTGCGTCACCTTCCAGGTGGCATACGCCAGCGCAGCCGCTGCGAGAGATGTGAGCACTTTCACTGCGAGTTCAGAAGACATCGTCGAGGAGTGTAGAATGGGTATGGGATGATGGCCGCTGGTCAGCCTTAAAAGCCTTCGCGTGGCGAAGCGTCACTTTGCCGAAGGACTGAGCATGCCGGGCTGCCTACCCATGCAGTGCCACATACTAACAGGGGCGTCCCACACACAGATGTACTTGAAGTGGCGCAGCTGGGAGAAGCCGGGAGCCAGGCCCACTATAACCCGCGTGTGTATTGGCCCCTGGAGGATTTCCTTTACAGGACAATGGCGATCTAGATCCCGCAGCTAAGACTCGGGCCCGTCTGCAAGAACATCGAGTCAGAGTGTCGCAGATTGAGAGCCTGAGGGCTCAGGGGAGACATGCCGTGCTCTTCTCGAGCACGACTGAGTAACTCCATCAGTACCCAAATGGATACGAGTCGAGTGGATCACATCCAGCAGCATCCCGAGCTCGTGCCCGTTACTCGCGAGACCTTGGTGCCGGCTGGGGCCCATATTTATTCCTGCAGTGGTGGCTAGTTGAAGCCTGTGCAGGTACACAGCCACCGACGAGCACTAGTAGCTATAGTTTGGCTATAGTAGTGTACTCATGACGTGCAGCCACGACAAACGTGGGAGCAAAAGCAGCGTTGAGAACACGCCGCAGCGAGCGGTGCTAACATTCACACGAACTTTTGCGCTCACCGACATGCATATGCGGGATGACACTGAGGAGGGAGAATCCATCCTTCGGTCTTGTATTATTCAGCCCCAATAATCACTGAGGATCAGTGAGCAGAGACACGGTCTTCAGCGACCGCTCATACTATTGTGTTTCGGTACTTTAGTCACCACCGGTGCTGCTGCGCTGATTGATAGTTCGATGCATACGGCATCATTCAACGTTGCGCGGTCTGTTATGCAGCATGCACTTCACCTAGCTTTCGCTCTCGCGAGGTGGCAACGAGCACTGCGGCAGGGCTTCGTAGGCAGCACTTAGGACTGCGGCGACAGTCAGCCAAGTGTTCCTCAAATGAAGTATAATGATCAGCAGAAGTCCCGAGATGAATAGCATCGAGGTAATCCTGAACGTTGAACGCACGCTGCACGAACATCCAGATTACCCGAATCGTGATGTGACTTGTGCAATCTACGACCCCGCTCATTCTATGACCGACGAGTGCCAATACGCAGAAAAAGTCAATGAAAAACCGACGCACAAATGTCCTGCCTCCTCAAGCGTCAGCAGCGCCGGACTCGCCCCGCGGAGTCGAGCTCACATCCGCCTTACCGACGAACTTCCGAGGTTCAAGCTTGAAGCGATGCTTCGCCTTTTCCGAACGCTTCTTCAGACGCTCCCTGCAGCGCGCGCAGAGATTGCCGTTCTGATTGGCAGGCAGCGGTCGGTGGCACTTCTGGTTGCTGCACACCTACACCGCAACTGTCAGTCCGGATGATCAGTGAAGGGGGTGGGCAAGCACGTACAGCTTGGGCTGCTGCGTCAGTGGGACCGCTCTGATCGACAGGCGCATCAGACGGGGCCTCGACCTCAGTTGCAGGTGCATTCGCAGCTGGAGGAGGCGCATTCGCAGCTGGAGGAGGCGCAGACGCAGCTGGAGGGGGCACAGGCGCAGCTGGAGGAGGAGGCGCGGTCGCAGGCGTCAACTGCCCGCTCGTCGGCGGCGCCTGCTCTCCCGCATAGAACACGCCCTCGCCCTCCAGCGGCCGCTTCCGCCGCAGCGCAGACGGCACAGCCGACACGCGATTATGCGGCTCGCCCGTCTTCGCGGAGAACGTCGCGTAGTGTGGCGCGGCGCCCTGCGTCTGCGTCTGCTGCCGCTGCTGCTGCACATTCTGCGACGCCGCCGTGTAATCCGCGCGCGACACGAAGTCTGAGGAGACGGAGTACGTGCCTTGCACGGGCGGAGGCGCCGGCGGTGGTGGGGGCGCAGGGGGGCCGCCTGCGGGGTATGGCGGCGGTGCGTATGTTTGCTGGCCGTACGGCGGGTATGGATATGGCTGCGGATAGGGAGGATAGGGCGGTTGATAACCGTATGACGGCGGGGGATACTGGTAATGCGGCCCGTAGTGACTGTAATAGGACGGAGGCGGCTGACTAGCGTAAGGTTGCATGCCATACGGGGACATGTAATAGGGAGGGTACGGCGCTACAGGCGGCGGTAGTGATGGGGCATCGGCTGGGAACGCCGGGGGTGGAGGGGGTGGCGGGAATTCATGGCCTGGTGGGAGGGCGTGATGAATGGGCGGTGGGAGCATCGGCACGGGGGGCGCACTCCTCGACGACGACGCCTGCGCGTTGGCATGCACAGCAGGACCTGCAGTGTTTCCCGCAGCAATCTTCACCTTCCGTTTCTTTTTTGGAGGTGCAGCGGTGCTTTCGGCTTGGACCGTCTTCGAGGCGATCTCCTCAGCGGAGACGATCTGGAAGGGACCGGATGGAGCAGGCGCTGGGTGGGGACTAGAGGGAGGTGGAGCGATATCCGCAGACGGCACGTCAACTGGGAGCAGCTGATCTTCGGGAATGTCGGGAGGTTGCATGCCTTGCTCTGCTGGAAGTGGAGATGACGGCTGAGCGGATGAACGACGCGGAGAGCGATGAGTGAACTTCCCAACTCTAGTAAGACAGAACAAACCTGGGACGGTAGCAGAGGTGACATGAAGATCAACTCCGCTCCCTGGGGCTCGCTCTGCTGCGCATCAGGTACAGGTTCGTCCATCGATCCAGTCGGCTCTTGCACAACAGCGGCTGCCTCAACAGTTTTCTTCTTCTTTTTCTTCTTCTTCGGCTTCTTCGGTTTCTCGCCGTCCTCTTCTTGCTCCTGGTTCGCCCCATCGCCTTCGGACGTGATGGGCTCGTTCGCCCTCAAAGCCTTCTCCCGGCGGTGAGCACGGTCCTTCGCGCGGCACATGTCGCACATCCGCCACGGATTCGTAGGCGAGAGGAGGTTAAAGCAGGCCTTGATGATGCAGACATGGTTCGCCCGCCGCATCCCACGCGCCGCGGGCGGGAACCCGGTTCCTGGAGTCCCTTCTTGGTCATACGAGCGACCGTGCTCCTCCTCCGGGATAGGGCCGTTGTCGGGCCCGGGCGTCGCCTCGGACTTGTGTCCGCCCACAGAGACGATCCAGTGGCTGAATGCCGCGGCCTTCACCTCTTTGTCGCGCACGCGCTTCAGCTTGCTGTGGTGCCTGTTCTGCAGACGGTGGCGGTCGCAGCGGAGGTACTGGTAGTCGGGTGGCAGGACTTCGCGGCAGTGCGAGACGGTGCACATCCTCGAGGGGCGGGGCATACTCGGGCCCGCTCCGTCAACGCTTTCCTGGGGCGGTTCTACGTGTGTCGCTTCGTCAGCCTCATATTCGTGCCATTCGGAATCATCAGGCTCCGGTAATGGCTGCACGGGCTGCGATCAGTACGCAAATCAAGGAGAGGCACAGTGAATAGCGAGACTGACAGGCAAGCCAACCTCTGCTCTACGTTGATCTTCCTCCTCGCGTGCCTTCTGCAGTTCTGCGACGGCGATCTGCTTCTCTTGCTTCCACTTGGCGCGTTTGGTGATGCCATAGTTACGGTAGCGGTCCCTACACGGTTCGCACATTTTGTAGAACGAGTGACCGGAGATAAGCGCCTTACAGCCCTTGATCGAACAAAGTCTAGGAGGGGCCCCGGCGCCGTGCTCTTCGGAGGGACGATCGAATATGGTAGGACTCAGCGAGGCAAGGGGAAGCTGCATGCCCGTCTGGAAGTTCATCGTAGATGGCGTAGATCCAGAGGCCTCGGGCGCCTGTTGCATGCGAGAAAGGTCCTGCGGTCCAGCATGCCGTTGCATCCGGAGATGTTCAGTAGACGAGCCAGGGAGGGTTAGTGCACCAGCAAGCGCGGATTCCTGGGAGAACAGCGACGGGTCTATGGCGCTGTGATCCCAATCATTGGGAGGATATCGGTTAACGATTGCACCCTAGAGATCACAGGAGGCTTAGAGATCGGAGAAAGAAAGTACGGCTTTGCTCACGTCAGTGCGTTGTAGATCTTCTTCGAGCAGCGAGGTTGGCGAGCCCTCTCGTCCATCGTCGTCATCGTCGTTCTCGACCGCGTCGTCTTGAGGCATCCACACCACAGGTTGCCCGCCCTGCATCCCCAACGCGGCCTTCTCCGCTTTGCGCTTTGCGCGTTTCGTCATGGCGTAGACGCGATGACGGCCTCTGCAGGCCTCGCACATCTTGTGCAGATAGTCCGGCAAGAGTATAACCGTGCATCCCTTCACGGTGCAGTACCGCGGCGGGCCAACCTGTTGTGCCGCAGAGGGGCTGGCCTGCTCAGAGTGAGCTGGGTGAATGTGATCATCGGGTTGGGCGACGGCGGTGTGATTTGCGTTGGGGGCAGTGTGCGGGATGGCCGGTGGGTAGAAGTTGGTATGTTCGCGATAATAGGACGCGCTCATCTGGCCAGACGACTGACCCGACGCCAGGCTTCCACTGGCACCGACGCGACGACTGTGATTGGGGAGGAGAACAAGCGTGGTACGCGGCGGAGTCCGAAAACCCCCGCCCCGCCACTGCCTCCCAGCGTCTCCGCCTCACTCCCAGAGTCAGAGTCCCAGTCCGTCCCTCGTATTCACAACAGCCCTCCATAACCGAACGCGAACGCAGTTGCTGAGAATAGATTCAATAATGTCTCTCTACTCACTTCCAACGGAAACGAACAAGAAGACTCGTACGAAACCTGATCTACGTAGTACAAGAAACACGGCAGCAAGCGTAGCGCTAATACAAAGTTCAGTTGGTGCGTAGATAGCTGGCGGGTGCTGCGACCATAGAGAACGGTATCTTTAGGCCGATTTTCGCTGGTTTTCGTCTTTCGGCGTAGTGAACCTCCCTGGACCGATGGTTATCAGTACGAGAAGTCGGCTACGCGGCCTTGTGGGTCAATGTCGTACTGTAGATGGTGTCCATTGCCAAAGAGCCGAGTTTGCCTCCTGGCTTCTGCAACATTCTCGTGGTCGCTGTCGTGGTTGGGTAGTATCAGATCTCGTACACAGGCTAAAAGAACGAACTACCGAAGTACACCACGAGTCTCATGCCAAACCGGGACAACAATTAGCTCAAAAAGGAAGGCGCAGGGATGATACGGGCTCCTTTCCTAGTCGTGCTTCGCATCTACTACATAGGAGAACAAGTCCTTGCACACACTCGAAGATAGAACGAGAGAATTCGCTATGAAGGAACAGCATTTCGGTCTCGAGTGTTTAGCTCAACGATGTGGAATGTAGTTAGGCCGGGAGTCTCGGATAAACAAGATCGACCAGAAAGGGAAATTCGGCTGTGAAATAGCGTCGACGTAATAAGGGTCACAACTTGAACGGGGGACAGCAGGCTGCAGCGTTCGTCCTCCACCATCATCGTCTCATAGACTACCACTTGTTCTCACACACTCCCCCTTTGTCTCTACCTCTCTTATGTCCATGAACGAATTCAATGCACACGATAATCCTAACGCTAAACAGCTCCCAATCAAGCCACCCGTGGTGGCTTCGACCGGAGGCTACTTTGCGTTCCCACCCACCCTGACTCCCGACGGACGCGTCGTCTTCACGTTCACCTTGAATCAAGAGGACCCCGAGACCCTGCGCGAACGCGAGGAGCAAGCCGCACGCGCAGCCGAGGCCGAGCGCAAGGAGCGTCTGAAGGAAGAGGCCTGGCAGGAGCGGCTCCGGCGCGACGCTCTGCGGCGCGAGGAACGGCTGGCGCAGGAGCGCGCCGAGGCCCTCAAGGGCGAGATGGACTGGGTGCGCTCAGGCGGGTCACTGCGCGACGCGAACGGGCGCCGCGACCCGGTGCGCACGACGCAGGTGCGGGAGGAAGTCCGGATCCTGGACGAGGAGACGCGACTGCTCAAGCTGTGGGACGGCTACGAGGCGCGCTGGCGCGCCCTCCTCGCGGATACTGGCCCCGTCACCTTCGCGGACGTGCCCTGGCCTTCGCCGACCACCCCGAAGGCTATTGACGAGCTGGTGCCTGCGGTGATAGAAGAGTTTCTCTTCGGTCCATTGCGCGTGCGGCAGAACACTATTACGCGACGCGAGCGCATCCGCGCCTCTTTGCTGCGATGGCATCCAGACAAAGTGTCTGGAGTGCTGTCAAGGGTCGTCGAGGAGGATCAAACGATGGTCCGCGATGGTATACATGCAGTTTTTCGTTGTCTGAAAGTCCTGCAAGACTCGGACAGGCAGTCTGACACCGCCGCAGCGGCAGTGCCATAGTGATACCACCCCGCCTGCGGTTGTGATGAACAATGTCTGTATTATATTGCCCTATGCTATAGTGTTCCCTGGCCACGTAATGCTTTCCAGGGTCACACTCCCATGTCCCTCATTGTGCGTACTGTACTGTTACGTATACGTGGTGATTTCCGATATGCTTATATCGGGTCTGTCTCGTCCTGTCTGAGTGTCCCTTACGTAATTGACCATATTTGGAAATGTCTTGGCTGCACCGTACTATCAGTTTTTCCGTGCGCCCCATGACGTTGCAGCTCCAATACTTCCTTGGCACCTCTTCTCGCTCGACTTGAATGTTCGTGTCATAATAGTGCAGGTTTTACCTCGCATTTGTGTCTTAACAAGTAGATAACATGTATGCTCTCTCGTATAACGATAACGATATGGATGCTCTTTGTAGTCCAACACGCTTTTGACTGGGTGCGATGATACATCTTGTAGAAGTCATCTGATCTGCTACGCCTCGCCCCTATTTTTTTTTACGATTCCCCCCACACGACGCTCACGACTACTTTTCCTTCACGTTCATCTCTTGCCAACCAGCTTCTAGTACAACTTTTTGTATGCTCACTTTCTGCTCACCGTTTATATTGACTACTCGTGTGGATTGTGTTGATTGTGTGGACTGTCGTCGTCGTGAAGTGTGCAGACGTTTGCGACAAGAAAAGCCGATTGACTTTGTGTATACTTATAATGCCTGTTCCTTCCCCCTCGTCCAGACGTGGCTTCAAGTTTTCCGTTAGTGACCTTCGTTCTTTTGGAGCTTTACCTTGCGCCGGTATCGTTCGCTTCCAGGGAGTCTTTCGCTTGGCAGACGGTGCTCCTTTTCCTGCCACGGACGCATCGTCTTACTACATTCTTGACGTTCCGTTCTCGTTCCTCATCGAACGGTTGCCTCATCAATGCCTCTTAGAGCTTGCATCATTGCATCACATAACCGTAGGCCGACATACACGATCTGTATCGTCACTGTTTGCTGTCATGCGTACGCATGATTGTGATTCTTCATGTCCGGAACTAAGCTCGTATTACAAAACAGAAGGCTCTCTCCGCTTCGTACCCGTTACTCCTGCTGTTCTTTCGCCCGCGGCCTCATTACCGTTCGAACTTCGTACTTGGGCTCATTTTCCTGTGTCAGAGATCGCAAGGTTTCCCGTCGTTCTTAACACCGCTTCTCTGCCTCCCTCGGGTGACATGTCTTTCGTAGGCCATGTTCGCTGGGCCGACGTTTTTAGTCATAGTCGTGATTGCAATTCGTTCGTTCTAGACATTCCATTACCTGCCCTCATTCCGTTGTTGAATTACCGTCAGACTCGTCGTGTTGCTATAACACATAAAATTCCATCTGTTGCAGGGACTCGATCCCACGCAAGCGTCATGCACCTGTTACTTCAACATCAATGTGGGCCCGGGTGTGGCCGCCGGTTCACTGTTTTGAAGAGCTTAACTAATGTGTCCGCTCATTCGTCAGAAAGACCTGGATCTATTGAGCCCGATTTCGTACCCACTATGTCCTGTCCTGATACTGGCACTTTTCCTCCGACGCCTCTGGGAACATCAGACGTTGCGTCAATTGTGGCAGACTATTGTGACGCATTCAGCTCTGATCAATTGTCAGAAGGACCCTGTGCAGTGTGTGGCGAGTTAGTGGCCATTTCGTTACTCTCGTCTGTATCTCTGAGTGACCTTGACACATCAGTATTGGTTCGGCCCGAGGTCGGTACTACGCCTGGACCAGTTTTCTATGAAGCGGCCATTGAACAGCGGGACAGCACCTGTGTCGCGGCCATCTGCTCAACGTGCCTTAATGGCGTTCGACACCACCGTCTTCCAAAAAGATCTCTTGCCAACGGTTTGTGGGTCGGGAACATTCCTGACGTGTTAAACAACCTCACATTCGTCGAGAAAATTGTCATTGCTAAGTATCGTCACAATGCTTGCGTGGTTGAGGTTCGACAGGGGCTAGGCGGTCCCGGGCAGCGTAAGATGCGGGCAAACACAATCATTTTTCCCCAACCGGTTGCTAAGGTCTACAATGTGTTACCTCCTCGAAGAGACGACCTAGACAGTGTGTTAGCTATTCTCTTTGTCGGGCCTTGTGTTCCGGTTGAGAGAGACTTTCGGCGAACACCGCTGCTGGTAAGGCACCGTGTCGTCATTGATGCTTTACGATGGCTTATTCAGAATCACTCAGAGTACAGAGACATTACATTATCTTTGGATAATTTGGCCACTTATTCGGAGTCTCAGCCTCCTGTTTGTGTCATGCACGTATCTTCGGATGGATTGCGACCACGCGAGGAGATGGCTGTGTTCGACAATGATGGTGAACAAGGTACAAATTCTGGGTCGTGTGAATTCGTAGTTCACGGTTTATCTGCCGATGAACTTGTGAATATGTCGTATAATGCCAGGGTCGCTGAAGCTATTAAACATTTTGACACAGGCAATAGCATGCTTGTCGTCGGACACGGAGAGTCCCCCGAGTCTATCTACCATAATCCTGCCCTTTTTCCCGGGATGTTTCCTTGGTTGTTTCCGTACGGTCGGGGTGGCTTTGAGAATGACTATATTGACACAAGGATTTCGCGTAAGGAGCACATTCAACATCTGCTCATGTACGCCGATCGTCGTTTCCAAAAAGACGAGTACTTTCCATTCATTGCTTTTAATCATGAGCAAATTCGTGGCAGTTCACAAGGTGGTTATTTACTTACAGAGCGTAGGAATTTTGACCAGGTTGTTGAAAAGATACTGAGAGTGGATAAAACTGCGCTGCAGGCTATAGTCGATCGTGGCAAACAAGGCACGTTTCTCCGTCCCGAGACACCTCAAGAACAGACTTGTTTTGAGCTACTTTCAATCATAGATCATGTCGCTGGCCATGTTCCGATGTCTAACACACAGCGGAAATACCAACGCACTGAACGTAAGTCTTTGATCATGACGCTAGGGGTCCCCGTATTTTTTATTACATTCGCACCCGTCGACTTCAAGAGTCCACTATGTATGTACTACTGTGGGGAGAATATCGACCTCATGTCTTCTACTCCATCAATGCCGAGTCACCAAGATAGACACAGAGCTGTCGCGTCGAATCCAGTCGCCTGTGCTCGCTTTTTTCATGTCATCGTTACACTCTTTATCCGTCATATTTTGCGATCAGGGACAGGCCGTCCGGGATTATTTGGCGAGACGAGAGCGCACTATGGTACTGTGGAGGCGCAGATGCGCCTTACTCTACATTTGCACCTTCTGCTGTGGATCAAATGTTCTCTTAGTCCCCAAGAGATTCGTGATCGTGTTCTCGACGACCCTCTTTTTCGATCTTCTTTATTGCAATGGCTGGAACAGTGTCATACTGGCGACTTCTCCACCGGTACATTGGATGACATTCGTCTTGATATTGATGCACAGCGCTCTGCAAGTACTAGTGAGTCAGATGCGATCAATGCAGTCGATGGCATCGATGAAGATAACCAGTATAGTGATCCGGTTATGCATTTAC
>KE504171.1:0-58431 GCA_000344655.2 Fomitopsis schrenkii
CCACGTGTCTTCGTCAGCAGTCGGGACGTCGCAGTAGATCGCTACCAGTGGGATCTCCCGCTTCTTCCAGATGCGGGTGATCTCCTTTGTTGAGATGGAGTTGAGTAGGATTCCCGTGAGGTCGTTCGGAGTCAGATCCGTGGGCGGCGTCTTCGGCAGTTCGAGGTCCCGCTGGAAGAGTGCCGCGAGGCGATCATAGTACAGTGGCTTAAAGAGGCGGTTGCGAATGGCATTCGTCAGCTGAGGGCCGGTTTCGCCGAAGGCCTCAGGCTTGCTGTAGACCGCCATCAGGGACGGGAAGGGAGGATCGACGGGGAAGAAAAATAGGGTGGGCCCTCCGCGTACGCTGACGCACTTAGCTGCCAGGAGCTGTTCGATCTCCGGCCAGTACGACGCTCTCACCAGGTTGCAAGGCGGGTCTCCGTTACGCTTGCCTCCCGTTGTCTTCGCCTGTGCCTGGTAGATTTGAGGCGTGAAGCCGAAGGCTTTGATGATGGTATTCTTCTGAAGCTCGCGTCGCTGGCTTTCGTCCGGGTCGCATGCCCCTTGTCCGGCGGTCGCAACCAGGCATCGCGGGAAGCCCGTGTCTTTCCATCCCATGGCCATGGCGTCCGTGAGCCCCTCGAGTTGCCAACCAGGTTTCTTCCCTTGGATCTCTCTCCATCCTCCGTTCGGCGTCGGGGTGCGCTCGAAATCGTCCTCGGCGTCATCTAGGTCCATCGCAGGAGGGCCCGGTGCGGCGGGGTGGGGATGCTGGGCGTACTGCACTGCCGGTTGGATGTTCGGGTGGGCTGGGATCGCTTGTGGCGCGCGCTCCATGTGGAGGTCGCCGTCCTGCATTTGTACGTAGCCGCGTCGAGGCACGTTGGCGTAAGTTGGCCCTGCGGGGTGTGGGTACTGGGGGATGGGGGTTCGGACAGGAGCGATGGGTGGGCCGCGGTTGGGGCGTGCGGAAGCGTGTCGAGGGTAGGGTGTCGCGCGTCTAGGTGCCTCGCGTTGACGGAGGGGAAGTGCGGTGGCTGGGCGAAGGAATGGGTCACCGAGGTGTTGAGGCGGCGGGGTGAACGGCCCGTCGACAGCCATTCTGTCCGGTGACGGATCGCGAGTGGTCGGCTGCATGGCAAGTGGAGGGCGGAGCTGGTCGTCCGCGCGCACGCGAGGGTTCTCAGGTGCAGTGGCGAAGAGGGAGGCGTATTCGCTGGGCGCACCGTCTGGCATGGCTTGCCATCCCCTCCCTTCGAAGCGGGGGTCTGGGATGAGCGGGACGTTCCTAGCGTACTCAGGGCCGTATGCTTCGTAGTACATCGGGTGGGCTCCGGCGAGGGAGTCGTCCTGCTGGCGGACACTTGTCGCCGTACCCGTGTTTGCTCTAGACGGCGTGTACTGCGAGAAAGTAGCCTGGGGGCGCCGCTGTACGGAGAGGGTTTTTTAATTTTTAAGGCCCTTTGTCAGTCTCCTGAGTTGGCTCGTTTCATGGGGCTGTACTCACGTTCCAGCTTCCAGGACCACCTGGTTCGTATCTACCAGGCGCATGTGGCCTCCCTTCTCCCTCCGGGTATCCCGTGGGCACGGTGCCGGCTTTGTCCCGGGTAGTATCAAAGAGGTTAGACGGGTGGAGAGACGCAGGTGGGCCTTCCTTGGCGTGGGTGGGATTGTTCGTCCTGGGCTGGGCGTCGTATGTGGTGGCCCCGGCCCTCTGGTCGTGTGAGTATGGGTGAGCGTAAGCTGGCGCTGACGAGGGGGGTATCTGCGTGAATGGAGGCTTGGTAGCGTCGAGGAAGCCGGTGATCGACGGGTGATCGCCGACGAAGGGCGAGTCCCTACGGAGGTCGTACGGTAGTTGACCGTCTTCGTGACGCGAGGAGCTCGATGGCCCCGGCGTGGTCTGACGGGTCATCCACCTGTAGGTCTCACGTGGGACGGTCTGCGGGGCCGTGTCCGATGTGACCTGCGCGGCGTGCGAGACACCCTGGACGATGGTCGAGATGCCTTGCCTCGACCTATCGAGCCCGACGTCGTGGGCGACCCTCTTACGTTTGCTTAGGTGGCTGGATATTCCAGGGGGTGGGCAGGGAGAGGACAGAGGGTCTCCGTCGATGTCGCTCGAGGCGGGGCTCCTAGACCTCTCTCTCACCTCCTGGGCCTTGGCCTTGCGCTTGTTCCTAGCGTCACGCTGTGGCATCATGCGTGAGAAGACCGGTGGGTGCGGCGGCGGTTCTTGTTCGACATGATCCCCTTCGTCGGCCGGTACGGCGACGTTTTGAGTCGCGGGCGTGGCGGCGTCGCCCGCGTGCTGGCTGCCCTCTTGCATCGGGGAGGCTGCTTCAGCGTGATCTGTGGTGCCATCAGCAGGAGGCAGCAGCATGTATGAGGTGTGTTTACTCGCCCAGGTTCGGATCCTGCGACGCGAGGGGGTCTGGCGAGCGGCGCCACGGGTCTGGCAGGGAGTCAATGTTGAAGGTAGTGTTCTCAGCGTTCGCGGTAGACTGGTTCGCGCATTGTTGAGACATTGTGTTGTCGTACCCAGCGGATTTGGTTGGTATTTAAGCCGGCGGGGCATCGCTGTTGTCTCCCCTACCGCGTTTGTCGGAGGAGGCGGTGTCGTCGTGCGGTAGTGTGAGGCGATGACGGGACGGGAAGGTTCTGTGTCCGTCGTCTCGTTGGGGAGAAGTGTTGCCTCTGAGTGGGCGTTGGAGGGGCATCGCGCCCGGGCATCTCATCGTGCCGGCTCGGTGTTAGTTGTCTGTCGATGGAGAGGGGGTCCTCTTCGTGCGAGGTGGGTGGCGTAGCAGGCAGGTAGTGCCCGTGTTTAATGTTGGGCTCGCGTCAGTGGTTTGTCGTGTATTATCGCTCTGTTTGCTGTGTGGGCAAGGGGGAGGGCACGTGGGTGGTATTGAGGCGTCGAGAGGCCCAGGGGACGGTCGATGCGGATTAGTTCAAGTTAGGGGGTGTCGTCCTTACGGGCGATAGATTGCCGAAATTCACATCACGGCTCGTGGCAGTGGCGTTGGGCGCTCACGGCTGCGTTTCGGCATGTCCAGTGTGCATTCCGGCACGGTATTCCTGTGGTATCTACTTCCTTATGTAGCTATCAACTTATTCGCTAGCGTGGTTCGCGGGCTCGGGCTTCCTTTCTGTCCGCGTGTCATGCGTTCCTCTCCGCGGGATTCGTCTCTTCCGCTCACTCTCCGGCCGCCACTCCCACTGTCTCTGCGTGATTTCGTCCAGGCGCGATTCAAGGCTCGCTATTTCTTCTGGGTTTAGGGCGAGATCGTATGGCGACTTGTTCGGGAATGTGACATTCAGGATGTCAAGCGTTCGGTGATGTGGCACGGGAAGTTCCGGGAGTGATTGGTAGTGTTTGGCGTGTGCGATGGCTTCTACGCCCGTCATGGCGGACCACGGGATCGGGACGCTCAGGCGACATTGTCCCGGGCCGCCTGAGACCGCCCATGTGACCCAGTGTCTGCGTAAGTCCGTGACCGCGGTTAGGAGTCCCGGCCCGGACACTCCGCTCGTGTTCTTCATCATGACAAGTTGCCCTTGCCCAAGTCTCCGCGATGGAGGTTCATCAGCTACCCACTCCTGCACTCCTTTCTTCCCGGCTATGGGGTCGTCCAGGACCGTCACTGCAATGACTGTCTCACCGTTGTGGGGGATGGAGAGGATTGGGAGGGGGGGCGGCGCGCTCCGAGTCGCCACTCGTACACCATCATTTCGTTTTCTTCGTGTAGTTCGAGCTGACTTTGACGATCGAGGGGCCGTCTTCATGGTTGGATGGATGCGTGGGGTGTCGTTAGCGTGCATGATTCGTCGTCTTTGAGGTATAAATCGTTATCGTATCAGCGCTTCGCCGCGCGCCTCTCCTGACGTGGGCGTGTCTAGGCGGCGTTACGGCCGTTATTCGTTTCCGATTGCATGAAGGAATGCGAGATGGAGGTTGAGTGAGTGGGGGGATACTCTGAGAGCACGGAGATGGGGGGGATGGGCAGGAGGAGGGCTTGCAGGGCGATCGATCCCTACCACTTTCCTTTTTGGGACTTATCAAATTTTATCCAAGCTTAATTGCCGTTTTTGGCTTATCCGTTGGAGGTGTCTCGGTTTTTGTGTTGGCGCCGTGCTCTCTGTCTTGTGGTTGGTCGTATGCGCGATTTTGAGGACTTTATTGGTTGTGGATTACCTTACGGTTTCGCTTGCGGAGGGTTTTGTATTTGCGTGATTAGTTTTGGTTGGTGAGTTATCACGGGTCGCGCCTCGGTTTCTCAGGTCCGCTTAGTCATGCCCCTTTTAGGCGCCTGAGAACTCTTAGGTCGTCGTCGACGCCATTTGACCTTTGCTCGCTGGGGTTTGGCTTCTCCGCGCCGTCCGCGGTTCGGTTTCGCGCAGGGCGTGTTTCTTTTGTTGTTGTGTGTTCCGATTCGTCAATGGGTTCTAACGGCCCTCTCGGTGTGTTATTCAGACTAGCTAGCATATCCCCGGGTCTTTTAGGTCAGACTGGGGTGTTTTATCATCCGGCTGGTATGCCTTTATGGATGGCTGGCAGCGAGCTTGGAGTAGCTACGCTGCCGTCTGCGCATGTTCGTTTCGCCTGGTATGGCTACTTACCCCCCGGGCCACTGGAAGGCCTGCGCTGGACGCCGCAGGTTGCGACGCCCTCCGGGGGCAATTGTCGGCTAGAAAACCCCTGCGTCGGTTGTCTCTGGTTGAACATGCTAGATTGAGTGCACGGTATCAGTGAACTCGATCGACGGTCAGTGGACCCCAAATATGATATGCTCGTGGTCGCTCCGATGACAGTCGGGCGAAGCGTCACGGCGCTCAGTCGAAGAAACCGTGCTTCGTGCAGGTTTCGCACTAATAAGCTCGGCCCGGGATCTTCGACGCATTGTCGTTGTGAAGAAAGCGCTTGCCCAAGTTCAAGGCAATATGAATGGAGTGCCTCCTACAGCGGCAAGCAGACATGCTGAAACATAGCCCCAGCCGTGCGATAGCCCTACTTGTATGTGGGACGTCGTCAACTATACAGTCAATAAGAATGAGCCTGTGGGTCTAGCAACGATAGCGCGATAGCTCCGTAAGTACAGCATACATTGACACAAATTACACACGCATGTCACAGTTCCTGCGATTAGAGGCCGAGTGAATCCAGAGTGCAGACACGCTCGACAAAAAGTATATTAGGAGAACGCAAGCATCCTGGCAGCGGATGCGCGGCGACGGATATATGGGACCCGGAGGTAACTTAACAGCGGCAGAAAGACAGCCAGAACCTAGAGTGCAAAATTTACGCCCGGTCCGCAATCGATTTGGAGTCGCCAAAGTCGGGGTACACTTTCGAGTCGTTTGTCGACTGCGCATCGTGGGCGTCGTCGTTCTCCTGCATCCACCGAGAGGCACGAGCATCAGAGAACTGGGGTCAAGGGGGGTCGGTGCACATGGAAGTGAAGGCAGGGACGTACCGGAGTATCGCCGTTCTGCGTCGCGGTAATGTCTTTCACGGTGTCGGTCATGACATGCACGATGGGTGGCATCTGGCGGGCATCGTCGGTCAGTCACGTGAGCGCTCCATCGAGGGAGCGTGTGCGCACCTTGATGGAGTGCTGCGTCGAGTATTGCGTCGTGTCCATGGGCGCGATGCGCAGCGAGGACGTCGGGTGCCCGCGCGTCGTCTCCTCGATGCCGCGCCCGCGGTGCGCCTTCCGGTAGTTCAGTCTGAAAGACAGGTAATCTGTGAGCCCCGCGGCGCATATAGTCATCTGATAGGGGAAGACACGCACGTCGCGAGTAGGGCGTTCGCATACACTGAGAATTCAGGCTGGTGGGTAAGTGGTCGAGTGCTAGGAGATCGATGTGGTCACGTACGCTTGCTTAGCAACAGGTGGAACGCCAGGTAGATCATGTTGTAGGGCATGGCGAGGAGCTGGGATGTCCGGATCAGTGGGTTACAACGCTGCACTTACGAAAGATTGCATACTGTGATGATGACACACACGCCGACGATACTACCAACATCTCAGTATGCGGACCGCGCCGGGAACATGGGCATGGTGGACAGACCTCGTGAAGAGCCCGTTGTTGACCGTCCAATACGTCAACTTGTCCAGCAACTGAATAGTAACACCAGTGAGCACCAATCAGGGGGTCTGGGGGAGGACATACATTGTTGGTACTGGATGCGCGATGCGAAAGAGGAATCATCAATGCCAAGTCTTTGCGCCATGTTGGAAAATGCGAGCTCACTCGTCAAGCCCCGTTCTGTGTCTGCGCAAGAAGAACACAAGCGACGCGGTGATGATCCAGTCGGCCAGACTTCCAGCACCCATGCCGATCCCGACGAGCGGCTGCGAAAATAATGACATGAGCCGGTGGTAAAGCTATAAGAAGTTGGCGAAGGCACACCCCAATTCGGTGAGGCAGCTCCGCGAGGACTTTGATCTCGAGCCTGTTGGTTCAATTTCAATTCGGTGACGGTTATAATTATCACAGCGGCTGGGGGAAATGAAGACATACATGCGCCCAGTGACAACTAGGGCGCATCAGCTCGCTTTTCCTCGGGGAAACGGGAGAGCTACTCACTACACCCAAAAACTGGATGGCTGGTCAGAAAGCGAGCGCGCTGAGATCGTGACGGAACTCACTCAGTCGCATGCTCGAGAGGATAGCCTGGCGTGGGTCGGACGATGAGCCACCATAATGTAATAGCAAGCATAAGGCGTACTATGATCAACGGAAGGAACCAGTTACGGTTGCCCACTGGTTAAAAAAAAAGAAAATGTCAATAGCATGGCCAGTGCTAGCGCGGACGCAACAGATAAGGCGTACGGATGAAGACGCGTCGGGCGTAGAAGCTAGTACGTCGGGATTTCAGCTGTGTACTAGAAGTCCAGGAATGGAGCGTACGCACCCGTGTGAGATGCAGGTGATGACAGCCTAATCTAATGTCAGCGTCGACCGGTTTGGACTTGGTAAGAGCTGCTCACTGTTACTGCAACAGTAGCCTTGTTTCGGGTGAACTGTGAGAAGGAGAGTGCACGAGTTATACAGGGACATTCTTACATCGAAACTCCTGAATCGGCTGTCAGAAAAGCAGAGGAGACGTGGTCGCGACTGCAGTGACTTACCACACGGATAATTGAAGGGCAGGAGGATTGTTGTAGTTGAGAATGAGGTAGTAGTAAATGACGTGCATGCTCAAGGTGATATGAAATACATCGAGTGCGCTGTAACAACGGCATCAGCATACATAATGCATGAGTCCCTCGGAGACTCACAAGAGCGACCAGACCTGCAAAAAACATATATGAGTATCGCGTCTCGCACTTGCTTTCAAGACCAAGACGTACCACCATGCGAATCATCCGTGGATCCCTGGGATAGTTGCGGTACCATAGGTAGGTTTGCATAGTCGTAATTCCAAACCCTCTGAAGCCATGTTAGCGATGGATCAAACAATGCTCGCGCGGATACACACGCCGTAGTGAGCAGCGTCCCGATGAGGAGCGCGCCTACAGTTTTGTTGAGGTCTGTACCCATGGTGCCGCGTGTGCTAGTGTACTGTACAACTGTGAACTCGCAGACGACGGCGGACGCTCCAGAACGGGTCCTGAAGACTAGACAGTCGGCCACGCAGATACTATATAATTGCGCCGTATACAGCTCCACATCAAGAACGTATCAAGGAGCAGACAGTCGCGATCTGGAGGCAAGAGCAGCAGAAGAGACGGAACGGTGCGGATTCAGCAGGAGAGCGTGCTGACCGCTGTCATGGCGCCTGGGTACAGAAGGCGACGAGCAAAGGACACTCAATCGACAGGAATACTTCTTATATCAGTGATCTGTCGCATTCAGGCTTCGACCCCGCGTGCGCTCGACCATCTGACGACAGACACCGCCAGCAATGGCAGCCCAGGGAACCAGCACGTCCTTGACATGCTTCTGGCGGCGCCTGTCCTCCTCCGACTTTGCAGCGGCACTGATCATACTCAGCGAAGTGAAGCCTCCGGTGCACCTCGCTGTCCTATGGCCGGTGAGAACTTGCGAGCGACGCGCGCAGAGTGGTGTGCAGGCCTATAATCCGGATGTGGAAGTCAATGGCGCGCGGGCCCGGGGGAATCCGACCTGCGGTCAGTGTTGTCACGGGTCACGTTTGACTCCGGCGCGCCCCGCGCATCCTTCTTTTCAGCAGGCGGTCCCCGGGGGCCAACCCATCTATATCTATCACGTAACGCAGCCTAACGCAGCCCATCTCAACGCTGAGATGGTCGTCGTGAGTCGCGGCGCCACAGTTCCGGGATCCAAGTAGCAAGCCATCCGATTGACTCACACTTCGAGGATTCTCTATAGGGTCCCGGCGCGCGACAGTTCGTACCTGTCGATACTTGCAGCACCCATTGAGGCGGTATTCCCGATGAATCACTCATCACTGCCTGGCGACTGGAATGGGGATAAGCTGAGTCACACACTAGCTATTCTATCATGTACTAGGCGCGTTGACCCGGAGGTTAGCCAACGCCACAAAGGCCCCGGTGTCTCACTGCATGTTGGATTCGCCACCGCCCCCATACGTGTGGCTGACCGCGGCCATCAGAGCTGTCCGATCAGCCAACGCAAGTGCATATCTGCGGAGACGCTCTACAAGGCGCGTCTGATTAGTATTCCAAAAATTATACTATGTGCTCACTCATGGCAGTGGATCGATAGTACCCTCCCAGCGAAGAGCGTTGCAGGTTACCTCCACCGTCCCCATCACCTTCTCAAGCTGTCAATGCTTCAAGGTCTGTCTGAGTCTAGGACGTTCCCGCTCCATGGCTCAGGCAGTCGGGAATTGTCCGGGTCCACCATGTCACTGACCTGTGAGTCAGTGACCGTGTAGAATCCTGTAGAATCCCGCGAAGCACATCTTCTCCTCAATCTTCTCAGCTCCATCTCACGCACGGTGACGCATCGACCGTTCTGCCTCTGCAGCCCCGATCACACCGTGAAGCCACGTAATCAAGACTTCGTCGATTGTTATGGCACACGCGTACGGTTGCAGCTAGATTCGTGTCGCTCGACCAAAAGCAAGGCGTTGCAGCGGAGTTCCTCGGAGAATGGTTCTCATCATGCCGAGTGCAACGGAGATTAATGTCGGCACGGCACCGGAAGGGCAGTCGTGCGGTGGTCCGGGCCCACGGGCGACTCACTCTGAACAACTGCGGTGACCAACAGGATCCGCTTGTATCTGCCTCCTCCGATTGAGATCGCAGAGTCAGCTGTGATAGGTATGTCGCCTCATACTGTGAGTACGGTGCTTGATATTGACGATCGATGCGGCAGGTCAGACCAGGACGCACTGTAGAGCGGATTGAACTGCGGCGGTAACGTTATGGACAGCGGATCATTACTTTGTGGCCTCATCGCTGTTGCAGCCACTGTATACACTTTCTACGATGCGCCGCAACATCATACGCACTTCTCTGGCACTAAATCTTGTTTTGCTTCTCCGATCATCAACTACTCGCAAATTACAACCCGAGGAAACATCGTGATGAATGAACGAATGGCTATGCTCATTCACTCGCTGTTGGATCGCGCCTTTCAGGACGATAGGGAACAGCCTGCTCTGTTCTCTGGCCAGTTCCCCCTCACCACGATGCCGTATTGCATTGGTGGGCAAAAGCCCTGGGCGACGATGTCGCTATCTCACGTACGTTAACCTCTCCGACCTGTTCTCTAATTTACTGAACCGCAATGAGAACTGACGATCTGCCACATACACTCAGATGCCGCACGGCGGCCGCGAAGGCTCCTGCTCCGGGGGTCAATGAATGACAGTCTGGCGAGCTCACAGTACATCGCCTCGGTGGACGTCTGATCGAACGATGACATCGAGGTGAGATCCCAATCCGCCGTCACAGGTTCTCTAAGCGTTCCTGACTGGAACCGCCGCAAATTGTGTCGATTTCTCGGTGCTCTAACCGCACCGAGAGATACGGAGACACCAGTTTACGTGGGGTCAGTACGAACAGACTGTTCATCAGTCTGCATATGGCTCAGCCGCAGCGAGCCTGCCCTTGTTCTGGCCATCCCTGGATTGTTGACGGTCACATCTATTGCCCGCCTGAGAGCGACACCGCGACGAGAAGACGGAGCATCTCTAAGACATCTGTAAGTAGATCAAGGCGAGGTGAGAGTATGTCGTCGCGAGCATCGCTGCTGGATGAACGGCTCTTCTCGAACGTGAGTACTACTAGGCCGCGACTGTGTTTCTTGTTTCATGGGAGCACCGATGTTCTCGCAGCTTTGCTAAGATACTACCTACGGCAATGCATCGGTATGAGAACAGCCAACGTATCCATTTGATCGCGCAGTTGCGGAGGATACAGAGCCGCCGAAACTGTAGAATTCAATTGCCCGGGGGTTGGAATCACGAGAGTGCGCGCTAGAACTTGTACTCATGAGACCCTCGACGTTCCCACTTGGTGGTGCAGAAGGCACGGGCTCAATTGCAGTAGCGTGGTGCCCTGCATGCGCTCTGTGCCGGTGACGTCCTAGCGCATGGGTGAGACACCGGGGACCAGACTCGGAGAGAATCTCCCACTCAGCCTGAGCGTACTAGCGCCCCTCTCGTCCTCCGACCCGGAATGTATTTCCCTTATCTATGACCTATCTGAAAGAATCGTTGAGAAGGAGATGAGCACGAAGAACGATAGAGGTCGCTGGCAGTGCCTCCCAACACCGCGAGGCTGATTCATGATCGCAGGTCACTTGCATCGACGACGCGCGCCCATCGCCTGACCCTCGAAGGCACCTCAACTTAAGCAGGCCGCCATACCCCAGCTCCTCCTCGACCGCGTTTGTGGGAGCAGCATACCGTGCACAATGTCCGATGGCAATGGCACTTCACCAGAGAACCAGAAGGTCTGGTTCATCACCGGTACGTACCGCGTCGCGACTTCCGTACGTTGATCGCGCACTGACCACCCCCGGTAGGCACCTCTTCTGGCTTCGGCAAGCGCCTCGTGCGCGCGGTACTCGCGCGCGGGGACTACGCGATAGCGACCGTGCGGGCGCGGGAGGACTTCCCGCTCGGGCTCGACGACGCGGCACGCGCGCGACTGCATATCGTCGAGCTGGACGTAACGGAGCCGGAGGCGAGCATCCGCGCGAAGGTGGACGACGCGGTGCGCGTGTGGGGCCGCGTGGACGTGCTCGTGAACAACGCGGGGAACGCGCCGAAGGGCCTGCTCGAGGAGGGCGGGTGCGTTGGTGCGCTTTTGATGGGACTGAGAGATGCTGACAGAGGTTACTAGTTCAACGATGGCGCTGGCGCAGTTCAATGTCAATTTCTTTGGGCAGATCAATGTTACGCATGCGGTATTGCCTTACATGCGTGAACGAAGGTCCGGGTTGGTCATATTCTTTGGGAGTAGGTCTGTGTGGAAACCTGACGCGGTGGTGCGTGACGGTCGTCACTTCGTATGCTCAGGAAGTGAAAACTGACATACCTTCCAGATGACCGGCTACTACATCGCCTCTAAAGCAGCCATTCACGGCACGTTTCACTTTCTCTTCTATTCATCGGCCGCACTGATTCATCTCTTGTCCAGCCTACAGCGAGACGCTCGCCGCCGAGGTCTCGCGCTTCAACGTGAAGGTCCTGCTCGTCGCGCCGGGCCACTTCCGCACGGAGAAGCTGCACCTCGGGCCGTACGTGCAGAATCACCACATCCCAATGTACGACACGATGCGCACGGAGGAGCTCGCGAGGTTCAACAAGCTCTGGCACAAGGCGAAGGGCGACACGGACCGCGCGGTCGAGGTCATCGTCGACGTCGCGCGCGGAGAGGGCGTTGCGGCCGGTCGGGAGCTCCCGTTCTGGCTGCTGCTGGGGAACGCGACGTACCTCAATGCGCGCACGCATGCGGAGCGGCTCGCGAAGGACATGGAGGCGTGGCAGGACGTGGCGAAAGACCTGGATATCATTGAGCCGGAGGAGGAAGCGTAGGCGAACGTTAACGTTGAGCCGTTGGTAGCGCAGAAAAACGACCCTGGAGTTGTTCCTCCGCGAGTACGGGGAACTTACAACGTCCTAGTAGGCGGAAGCAAGCGATGTATACTACGCCAACACGCATATGCGTGTTGTTTGCCAATGTATTACCGGGAAATTGCGTATTTCAGGCTCCTTGCGTAGATTCAACTGCTGCGAGCCTCACTCACGATGTCGACTCAAGATCGCGGTTAGGAACGAGATTCGCATCGGTACATAGTGGGCGGACGAGGATCTGAACCGGCAGTGGCGCATCATGCATCATGCATCACACGTCGCCCAGAGAGCGCTAGCGCGTATTAGGCGCTTACTGACTGGGCGCCTATTTGACAAGGTCGTCTGCCCGCCTCTCTTTCATTATTTTTGTGACCTGGCACCAACGGAGCTACTATCATCATTCTACTACACAGTCGGTGATTTAAAACTCTGCATGCACCATGGACTTTGGCGTCTGCTTCCGGAGTGGCCCTCCTTGCGGTCGCCTTTCACCGACTACGATCTTCCGAGCGGCCAGTTTAACACACTGGCGAGTCACCATGCACACTGTGTCAAGAATTGATGGCTCCGCGTTGGCTCAGCAGCTACAGCACACCCCGAAGCAGACAGTTGCCCACTATCTCCTCGACTGCCCTGCCTATGGCGAGCAACGCGCGCGCCTCGCGCGTGCACTAGGACCGGCCAAGCACTACTGACCGAGCCAAAAGCAATGAAACCACTTTTCCGTTACATACACGACACGTGCCGCTTCGCGGTGCCCTATGGCGATTTCAGCCTCACGGATGACACTGAACGAGCTACGTCTGGTGAGCCTCACATGCCCCCACATACCCCGACTGGTCTCTCCATTCTACAGCACCTCTCATCCTATTCGTGCCCGAGTCGTACCATACACCTCCTTCTCTTCCTACTGTATCACATCACTCATACTCTGGCTGCTTCGGCAGCGAGTAACTACCTTGCAAGCCTGAGACTGACCGTGCTCCGCATTCGATGTACTGCCTACTGTACGAGCCTCGTCCACATAGGGCTAGGCCCTCAAGGACGTTAAATGGATGGAAGAAAAAGCTTCAGCACCGCCATACTCGGGGTTCTCGGAGTGCTCGGAGCACGCAGAGAGATTCGGAGTACGCAGTAAGATTCAAATATCGAATGCACCTACGCCACGCCGACGAATAGGGGCACATCGTACGGTGGTGTTAGCAGCTTGCTCAAGGTGCGTCGGCGGTCAGTGCTGTATCTCCCTATCTCACTACTCCCCAGCCGTGCGGATGAAAACCCTAGAATATCTATTTGTCGTTGTGTGTGTTAGCATACACCTTCGACGCACTAGATCAGCGCTGAAAGACCTCGATGCACTTATATGACACGGGAAACATGCGTCTTCCTGCCGGTTGGGTTCCCGCCCTCTCTGCTCGAAGAAGCCTCAACCCCACATCACTCCTCTAAGCCTAATCTTGTGGCCGACATGGACGCATTCCGTGTTCAGACGCACACAGTGTCTCTTGGTCACGTAGACCAACCTCTAGCCACGTTCGCGAAACAATACACGTCTCTGCAAGGCATGCACTCCTCGCAGGCCGACACGGTCGCCTCGAGCCTGCCTCGCTCTGGCGATGCGTACATCCTCGTTTTTGCGCATGCGCTGGCTTATCGTGCGTATTCACCTGTCATCTGGATGCCACTCCATACCATCTAATATGGCTCATCTTCCAGACAAGGAGACTTGGGAACCGGTCATCTCTCGTCTATTCGAGCTGCAGAACCGCGACGGTCATAGCAGCCCACACATAGCCGAAATATGGACAGTGGACTGCCCGGATCACGGAGAGAGCGCTGCATTGAACAAGGATGTGTCCGCATCGGCATTACGAGCTGGCAGAGCCTGTCAGTACGCCCGCCAGCGCAACGTTTCCCGTTTTCTCGCCCCTTACGCCTTTGCACAGCATGTCGCTCGTATGGTGGTGCGATCCTCTCCCTCGCCCGATCTGGACTCATGCACACCTCACCGCGCGCGAAGCTGGTGCTGATCGGCCACTCGGCGGGTTCCATTGGGACGTGAGCCTATGCGTAGTCTCCTTGTGTCCTACATCAACTGATTGAATCGTCCCACAGAGTCCTGTCAACTGCGTATCGCCCGTCTCCAGGCGACATCCCCGTTTCGTCCATCATCCTTGTGGAGCCGTGGATGGTCCCCGCCGACCTTCTGGCAGCGAGTCCTGAACTACGAGCGTCCATAGAAGCGACGAGCCAAGCGGGTTTGCGCAGGCGCGACACTTGGGCGAGCCACGCCAAAGCCCTGGAGTATTTCAAGGCCAAAGGCGTTTGGAAGACTTGGGATCCGCGTGCGCTAGACCTCTACGTGGTGCGCTTCTGACCCGACTCTCTGTCTCATGTGCTTGTCTGACTCTGGTTCGTTGCTCAGCGATACGGGCTTGCATCGGCGAAGCCTGATGAGCACTCCGTCGGGGGGGTGACGCTCGCTTATCCGAGGCAGCTGGAAGGAGAGGCGTATGCTGACGTTGGCGAAGGCTATGAAGCATTGGAACGGCTCTCGCAAATATGTTCCTCGGTGCCTGTTCATGTCATCTTGGGAGAAGAGAACCTGAAGAGCTCTGCGTACGCTACCAACCTTTGGTCCGCACGAGACGACGCATGGGCTGATGGTATATCGTAGCACTAGGGCTGTCCAGGAGAAGTTGTGCGACCGCGAGGAGGGTAGATGCATGGCATCTGTGACGGTTCTACCGAGGACGGGTCATATGGTAAGCGTCGCGCGTCCTCCGCGAAGCTAGACCCTGATCAGGCTCGCAACGTATAGGCCCCTCAGCAGAGCCCAGGGCTCGTTGCAGAAGCTATCCATAAGATCCTTATAACATGTCACGCGAGCGCCCCGCATACTGCTCGAGGGAGGCTTTGAATGTTATTGCATGTTCTAGGCAAGGGAGGACCAGGCGGTCATTCAATACCAACACTCAAATATCCGTACGGTGACTCAGTAGTGACGCGGCCACGGCTGACGTTGCGGTAAAGATTGATTTGCCAGAGTATTTGCCGATGATTTGCGTCGTACGCTAAGCACAGCTACAATGCATACAGACAAGGTTGGGGATGGTTCACAGAAGTCATTTCTCAGTTTCCTCTGGTTGCGATGTGCGCATCAGCATCAAAGGCGCAAGCTGAAAGCCTCGCACTGGGCCACTAGTTACATACTGCGTGACATTTGTAGTCAGTGTGATACACTTGTGACATGGCTTGTCTGCTTCGACGGCCACGTGTCCTTCGGGTTTCTGTCTTTATTGAAGTTATTCCCTCTTTTCAATGTCGGAGGTCACAAAGTTCTTCTGCAAAACATCCCTGGCTACCAGCTTTTATGATGTCTCCACATCCTGCTTGTCTCCGGGCCTCCTCCAGTTTGATGTATGTAACGCGTGTATCTGGTTGAAGAGCACAGCATATCGGAAACATCGTTGTACGAATTGCCGGACCTCATGCATGCTACCACTCTATGTTGGTGGTCTGCCTCTTCGTGCTCCCTGGCCAGCTGCCGAAATCCCCGCGCCCAAGCTTATCGAGCCACGGCCAACTCTCCCTTCTGTGCTCCTCGTACTTCGCGATCGCGTCTTCCCTCTCTAGCGTCAACGTGATGTCATCCAGCCCGTTCAGCAGCCTGTGTCGCCGGAGTGGGTCTATGATGAACGATATTGCTGGTCCGCCTGTTCCTCGTCTGATCTCTTGCGCCTCGAGGTCGACCTCCAGCTCCAGTCCCGCCTCAGCGTCTTGGGCGAGCACCTGGCAGTCGCCGTCTGGGAGGACGATGGGCAGCATCCCGTTCTGCATGCAGTTGTTCTGGAAGATCTCTCCGAAGCTCGGGGCGATGACACAGACGATCCCGAAGTCCTTCCTGCACACACCTCTTATGAGCTACGACCACTCTCGAATCTGGGCCCAGATGGGTGCACCTACATCGCCCAGGCAGCATGTTCTCGCGAGCTCCCGCACCCAAAGTTCGGCATGTCGCACACAAGTATCTTGGCATCCGTGTATGGAGGCCTGTTGAGCACGAAGTCGGTCTTGGTTCCGGAGCGGATGTCGTTGCGAACGGAGAAGAAGAGGTAGTCTGCGAGGCCGGTGCGTTTCAGTGTTTTGCAGAACTGCGCAGGGAAGATGACATCTGTGTCCACGTTTGGTAGATGGAGCGGCGCGGCGATGCCCTTCACCCGTTCGAAGGCGACCACGGCAGCGCCAGTGACCATCGCCCCACGACCGGACTTCTCATGTTGGACTATGGGGTGTGGCCTCATGCTCGGTACGTCTGGGATCGTTTCATCAGCTATGTCAACGCCGGGAACCAACTCCAGCGCGGGTCCCGGCTCAACATCCACCGCACGACTCAGGAACTCCCGCACATCAGTCAACTTTCCCCTCAGAGCTGCCGCTGCAGCCATAGCCGGGCTCAGAAGGTGCGTACGGCTCCTCGGACCTTGGCGTCCCTCGAAGTTACGGTTCGACGTGCTCGCGCAGCGCTCCCCGGGACCCAGCGTATCCGCCAGGCCGCAGCACAGTGAGCATCCAGGCTCCCGCCAGTCGAACCCCGCCCTGGTAAAGACAGCATCCAGTCCTTCTGCCTCTGCACGCGCTTTGACGAGGCCTGAGCCAGGGACGACCATCGCGTGCACGCCGTCGCGAACGCGTGCGTCGGGGCCTGCCGCACGCACCACTCTTGCTGCTTCGCGCAAATCCTCTATGCGCCCGTTCGTGCAGGAGCCGATGAACACCTTGTCGATAGGGATGTCTTGCATCGGCATATTTGGCGCGAGACCCATGTACGCCAGTGCACGCTCGATGTACCGCCGCTTATCGATGTCAGCGCACTGCGCAGGGTCGGGCGTGGACCCGAGGATGGACACGACGTCCTGCGGGGAAGTCCCCCAGGTGACCGTCGGACCGATATCCTCCGCATGGATGGTGACCTCAACGTCGAACCGCGCTCCCTCGTCGCTCCGGAGCGTCTGCCAGTACTTCACCGCGCGGTCCCACTCCCCGCCCCGCGGCGCAAGCGGCCGGCCGCGGAGGTACGCGACCGTCACCTCGTCCGGCGCGACGAGCCCCGCCCGCGCCCCCGCCTCGACGCTCATGTTGCACACGCTCATGCGCGCCTCCATGCTCATCGCGCGCACGGCGGGGCCCGCGAACTCGACGACGCATCCCGTCGCGCCGCCCGCGCCGAGCACGCCGATGATGTGCAGGACGACGTCCTTCGGCGCGACGCCCGCGGGCAGTGCGCCGTCGATCGTCACGCGCATGTTGCGCGACTTGGTGAGGGCGAGGCACTGGGTCGCGAGGACGTGCTCGACCGCGGACGTGCCGATGCCGAAGGCGAGGCTACCGAAGGCGCCGTGCGCTGTATGCGTGTCAGGTGGGTAGAGCCCATGCAGGTGGATGCAGTACTTACTCGTTGTGTGTGAGTCTCCGCAGACAATGGTAGTGCCGGGCAGCTGGGAGGCCATGAGCAAGGCCGAATAGGGAAGCCATTGCATATCAACCTGCATACCGTGAAGCCCTGCTCAGGTCCGATGACGTGCACGATACCTGACGTATATTGACTTGTTAGACTGCAGACTTGCCTGCACACACACCAGCACTGGCCTTGTCGTCTGTCTGTGACTCCGAAGTACGGTAGCCCAAAATCGGCAACGTTCTGCTCCAGCGCCTGACATTGCGCAAGGGCCTCTGGGTCCTTGATGTACGCGCTCAGCGAGCGGAAGGACTTGCGCGTTGCGGTTCTGCATCGGACGTTCAGAAGGAGGATAGTGTCAAGTCGTATCTCGGACAAACAAATCTCAGGCTTACGGAGTGTTATGGTCTACAGTCGCCAGGGTACAGTCCGGGCGACGGACGCGACGTCCAGTCAAGCGCCTGCAGGGGGAGGAGGTTCAAGTTAGCCGTTCAACATACCACGGACTGGACTCCGTGGTCGCGACAAGCACTCACAGCCCTTCGAACGCCTGCGGGCTGGTGACTTCGTGCACAAGATGGCTATGTATGGGCAGGCCGTCAACCTCGTTTCTACCGCAGTTCCAATACCCGTGTGACGGACGTACCGGTCAATGTATATGATTGATGTCCCGTCTTCGAGTTGTTCGCTGCGGTGCACATACTGAGCTTTGAAAGGCTGCAAATTGAGATCAAGTACTCACACCTCATGGACATCCCAAAGCTTGTCATACAAAGTGCGTTTCCTCTTCAGCGCCATCGTAGTGAGTGTCACCCGCGCTTGAAGAGCGAGAAGTACCAGCGGGTGCCCACCAGTAAGTACTGGGAGCCTCACAGGAGCTTATGCTATTTGCGAGCAGTCATCATCTAGTGTGATAGGTCACATCAGAATGGCCGGCGCGTGCGCAGAGAAGCCTCCGACATGAGCTCGCAGCTTAGAAGGCCGCACGTATCGCGTTCGGATTGTCGAACGCGCAATAGCGCGTCTGATGAGCTTACCTCCGATCTCTATGGAGGAAGCACAGCTGGAGAAGCCAACTCTTCGCGGCCGGGGCTATCAGTATCATACTCCCCTATCATTCTACGATTCCGAGCCCATATCCACAGTCGCTGGAGGCCGTTCGGTAGACGTAGCAATGGAGCGCGGTCTCGACGATTTTTCGGGGTCCTCTGGATCACAATGCGTGAGTGTGTGGGTCGCTTACTCAACACTAGAAGGCTGCCCGTGCTCCGCACGGAAGCAAGTATCAGAGCTGTGAGAGAAAACAGATGCATGTCGTTTATCCAGCCCTCACGCCCGCGGCGGCTTCGCCCCCGGGCATTTCGGGCTAGCCCCAAGAGTGCCGCCTTGCACTGTGTGTGCGCGTCCACACCGTCGCCCAATTTTCGGAGACCTGTACAAAATGATGCGAAGCTAAAGCCGCGCGGAAGTTGAGCGAGACGAATGCGCCCCTACCTGCAAAGCAGCATGGAGTTAGTGAGAGCCTGAGTTGTCCGCAAACAGGAAACCATATACCGTTCCTATCCAGCAGGGCATCCCGAGAACTTTGGGATGCGATTCCTGCCGTTGTTGCATAGCAAATAACACGAAGGTGCAATAGCACCGGAAGAGTCAGAAAGAGGACATAATGCTGCATCCGAGCTTGCAGCGTTTGCTGTCTCAACTTCATCATATATAAAGGCGCCTGGTGAGGGATGCTGCAAATCAAGCGCCCAGCGTTCCGATATGCCTATATCGGGTTTGTCTCGTCGTGGTTCAGCCTTCATTACGTAAATATCCCTTTATAGATAACTCTTGGCGGCACCGTAGAAATTGTTCTTCCACACAGCGCCTCTGCGTTATGTGGCTATTTCGATCACGGGTTTCTTGGCAATGAACACTTCCAGTCACAGCTCCGTCTCATTGCACCGTATCCCTCTCGTGAATCTTTACATGATATCATTCACTTGCTTGCATCAACTTTTCACTACGATCTGCTAATCTGCGTTCCGAACGTTGCATCTCTTGTTGTCTGACGCGTAAGGACTTACGTGTCAACGAAGGTTAGGTATTGGGACATTGAGAATGTTCTGCAGTTTCTTCGCAACCCCAAGATTCTCAACCACCCGCTCGGTCTCTTTGCAGAACTGCCAGTAAGTGTTCAACGCCTCCTCAACGTCGGTGCGAAACATCTCAAAGTAGTGTTCTACCAAAGGTTACTTCGAACGTCTCTAACACAGGACCGCTCAGACGTACCCAAGACATTTATGATGCCCTCGTTGCATGCTTGGAAGAGGATCAACAGGTCCTTCACCAGCATCCGCAGAGCCGTGATGTTCAGCTCTTCAAGTTTGTCTAGGTCATCAAGGTAAAACTATGGTACCTGTCAAACAAGAGAAGAACGCGCACGCACCCGACACTCAAGGAGTCTTGGTTTCCCGTAGCAGACCCTTCTCGACTGTCATGACGTGGTGCTTGTGTCCTGCAAGCGTCTTCCTCCGCTGCACGCCCATACTCGGAACCTTCCTAATCCTTGACCGTGCACGTCTTGAGCCCATCTCCTCTTGGATTGCGGCCGAGTCTCGCAAATTCCGGTTGTTCTCGGACTGCCGAGGCTGACAAGAGCACCATCGCTACTATACGGAACGATTGGAGGGTGGCTGATCGCCTGCCATCTCTTGGCATGAAACGTGAAGAGAGCGACGGAAGTCATCTTCCGCAAAGGGGACTTCGTCAAAGTATTGATCTTCGCAGACATCGTCGTGTACCCGAAGGATGGTGTACACCGTGACACCATGGACATTCGGTACGCACCTCAGGAGATAGTCCAGCTATGGATGGCTAAAGATGCTAAGGTATGTGCCTCATACTGTCATTCGCATACACACTTTGACTGCACATAGCACAAATTGCAAACTGCATCTCAACAGCATGCTCGGCCCTTGCCACCCCCGTTCGCCCAAGGATCACATCGTTGATCAGCTCGTATAGCTTGGCTGAAGGAGACAAGGCTGGAGTTACGACACACACATAACAGATGGGCAGGCCGAGTAAGATGATTTGTAATGAGCCAGTTCGCGTCGCCTGCAACTATTGTACAGTCCGTACCAAGTTTTACTACGTTTCTGATATCATTATTGTGACCTTGTGGGTGTTCATGCTTGAGTATTCATTAAGTAGGTGACTAGCCCGTGACATTCAGGCTCAGGCTCGAACTGACCTGAGCTGTCATCAGCGTAGTCTATCGAATTCATCTCGTTTCTCGTTCTCGTTTCTGTACACTGCGCCTCCAGGGCATATCGGGTCCTGCCGGGCGGAGCAGCGGCGCTCAAAGCAAGTAGTGGAGGTCAAGGCGAGGAACAATTTACCGAAATTGGTAATCGTGGAGACCATGCTCCTTCACTATAGAAGATACTTTGCTCGACTGTACTCCTCGTGCGTCTATGGGTGAATGCGTAGATGCGCATATACCGGGACCCATGAATAGGCAGTCACGTGTGAGAGATCGGGGTACGCTCAAGTGTGTCAGAGACACTACGCGCTACTTGGACAAACGAGAGCTCTCAAGTGAAGGGAACCATAGGCTTGCTTTGGGGTCGCGAACCATATGGAGGGGAGACGCACATTCCCTCAGAATCGGGCTCTACTATCCCATTTTCCCCAGCAGCTCTACTGGGATGTATGCAGACTCGGACTTGTGGCTGGCAAAGAGGACATCGTGGTGAAGATACAAATTAGGGACGCTACAGCAGTCTCGATGTTGTTGTACATACATAACACTGATTACCGTACAATACCAACACATAGCGTACCCGGGTATCAAATCGGGTGGTAACGAATCACTGTCATCTGCACGGACAGGGGGAAATAAGAAGGCGTCCTATCCGCTGCGATCAGATGTGGACCAATCATCTATCGAATGCGTCTGTAAGACTGGACATGCGGTCATATGCCCCAGCACGACTACTCGACAGCTTCTTCCGGGCATTGAGGCTGCGAACCATTGCAAAGTCAGCGATGTAGGCCTCACACCCAACATCCATGGCTTTCAGCTACTTACATAGCCATCATTGAGTTGATGTACACTTGTTCCGAGACCGTCCTACTATGTCAGTGCAAGCACGAATGCAGACTAGAGTCGGTGACGTACGTTTGCCACCGGCGCTGTGTGCGATGAACCACAGCAATGCATGTGACTTGATAGTAACTAGAAACTGATGTCGCCGTTCCGAGCGACTGATCAACTTCGGGGGACAGGACGGATCTCGGGGGGACGCACAGTTATCACTAAGGCGATCTGGACTATGCTGGTGGAGAGCCATCACGAGGAGAGCGTTCACATTGGTCAGGAATCAATATGAACATAGATGATGACTCACGTTGTCAGAATACCGCGGGTGACGATGTAACCAGCTAATTTACGAATCAAACTGTCTGTACTACGATCACGTCAGGTATATGACGTATGTGTCTGTTGCTGGAATGCTCACTTTCTGAAGCCAGTTATCCGGCTACGCAACGCCCACCAGAGTAGCACACATATATAGATGTCCGCCGCTGCAGCGGTAGTGCTGTTGATAGTCGTCGGGGCCTAAGATAGTTTGCATGATGACTATGACGTCGACAACATGAAGGACCTACCTCTGAAGCAGAATATACCTTGTCGATGTCCCAGCCACTCGAGCTAGCATTTAAGGTTCAGTTAAGGCCACTCTGACCTTGTTTGAGAACGTACACGTTTGCATACACCCCCACTAAGAATCAAGATTATCAGCGTAAGAAACTGCTTCATTCGTGATATGTAGTTCTCGTACCACATCCAGCCGCTTTATTGCTTGCACAATCAGGATTGAAGTATGAAGGCTATCATACCATACTAGTGAATGACATACCTAAGGCTAGCGTGGAGAAGACCACCTTGGAACAGATGCGTGAGCTTGTCAATGTCTGTTGAACTTAGGTGTGATCAGCACTTACCGGGGGAAGGGTCAGAGCTACACGAGCCTTGCGTCCCAACTCGTAACGCTTGAGCACTAGGAAAACCACATAAGACCTCCGATCGGTGTCGATCCACATACACTTACGAATCCAAATTCCGCGGACATAGAACCTGTAGAAAGTGAGGTTTCATATACCTCCCAGTGACAGGCTACACGCTTACAGTTGCACGATGAATATCGTAGCGCGCTAGTCACCGAATCAGCACGTCTATGCGTTGTCTGACGGGTTATATCGCACCAGAGCTGCGTACGCCAGCTAATACGACCAAGGGCGTTGTAGTCAGAACACGCATACTACATTTCATACGGGGAACGTACCGCAAAGAACCTAGAAGATAATAGACAGATTCATACTCCACTGGAGACGCCATGGAAATATCTAAATTCACCTTGGACTATCTTGAAGAGCTGAAGCGTTTCCATGATGACGAACCGTATAATACCAGCAAGTCTGCGATGACGACAGCCGTGATCAATATGCAGAGAGGTGGTGGCTCCGGCTGAAAACACGTACTCCGGCATCTGAGACAGCCATGAGTGTATCAAGCATCCTGGTAGGTGTGGTGAGTCCTGCCTCTCGGTGTATGGCACGCTTGGTCTAGTACTTACATCATCAAACAAACCTTCGCGCGGTAGAAATCTCAGCGACACGTCATCAACATGAATGGGACGACTTACTAGCGCTTTGACATGAAGTGAATCATGCCTAAAGTAATCTTCGCAGTAGTGTGCAAATTGTGCCAAGGTTGTCCCGTAGAGCCTGAAGTTCAGTAAACTCTGGTGTCGTATAGAAGTAACTTGAAACTCACGCAGCGGAAAGTACCGCTCCAATGAATACATCGCCGATAGTAGACTCGAGTTCTAGAGAACGCGTAGACATTGCCGGGGCGAAATTGGACAGAGGTAAACGTCGAGGGATATCCAGGGATGCCGGTGTACAGCACGGGGAGGCGACGAGAAACTACCACTTTCATAACGACTCCTTTCTAAACTCTATCAGCCACCCCGCGGTCCAAAGCAATCCGCGACGATCCCGGCGTTCGCGGAAAGAGCTAAAGATGGTGTAAGTGACGGTGTGGACAGTCTGATACCGTCAGACCGTGCTCCAATTTGACGCACGCACATCTATGAGGGGCCATTTATCACGGCAAAATGCAATCGATATGATGAACACAAAATTCAGCCTACGCACCTACATGAAAGGGATGCATGAGCGCGTTATTGGGCGAGCCCCGAACAGTATCGCTCTCCCGGTAGTGGGCATTCTCTACTAATTGGTGACGATGACGATCAATCGTGTGCTGCAGGCGTCTAGGTCCCGTCGTGTAGCATGCGCTCGTCAGGAAATTGAGTCGCCGGTATGGACATGGAGTTGAGCGTAGGCTGAATCTTAGGGCGGATGATGATGCAGACTTCCGGAGACACTTGCCATCTATGGTAGTGAAAAATGAGGCCTGAGGACTGGGTAATGATGTGAGCTCACCTGAGTAGTAGTAGGTGGGGGTGTCTTCTGACACTAACGTCATTTCCTCGGCGGAAATTGCTACACATAACTGGACTGCGGATAATTACTGGGTCATGTACAGCTACGACAACGGCTTCATAGCTTCGTAGAGGTATCTGTGACCGAAAGCCTCTCTTCCTGGCCTTCGAGCGATATCTCCCCCACAGTCAACGCCATCTGCGAGTCTGCGGCAGCTCCCTGATCCGTGCCTCCTGACGACCTCACAATTTCACCGAAGTAGGAGCAGAGCTCTTCGTATGCCGCCTTCCCAAGTGCCACATCAGTGCCCACTATTCCATCCGGGCGTACAACGACCAGCGCGCCTTCGCCAGGTTCCACATGGTACTTCGCATATGCGTCGCCCGTCACGTCGTACGCGCAGAAGCCCAACGGCTGCTCTCCCAGCGCCTCGGCGGACTGGAGCGCACCTTCGCCACGTGGGATCGTTCAGAATGCGACAACAGGGGCGTGCATCCGCGTGAACGAGGCAGGCGCGTCGAGAGCTACTCTCAACGCGCGATATCGTTCCGCACACGATGCGCTCAGCTTTGCGCCGGATGGAGACGGCTCCAAGGCGCCTGTAAATACGAGGACCCAGAACCTCCCGGAGTACGGAGTCAGCTCGTACAGTCGACGGGGAAAGGCAAAGCCCGGAGTAACGAGTGCGACATCCGGCGCGCGGTGGCCTATCAGCGCTGTCCCTGGATGTTCAGGCTCAACTGCACCAACGCGGCGGTTCAACATGTTCCCTGCGTACGATATGCCGAGGCCGACTGTGAAGGCGGCGTTGGCGGTAAAGACCTGATCGAGGTATGAGTTGACGTCGGCGCTAGACGGCGCGTTGAAATGATCGGGGATTCTGCCCGAGATGAGCGAGGCGATGTCGCGGTCAAGCTGGATGAGGTGTTGAGCGGATGCGCGGCGCTCGGCTTCGTACGTGTCCAGTACGCTTTCGTGTAGATGGCCCTTGAGCACCCCGGCGAGCTTCCATGCGAGGTTCGTCGCGTCGTGGATGCCGGTGTTCATTCCCTCAAGCACGGATGATGACACATGAGCTATGGTGCACATCCTAACAACGAAGACTGACTGACCTGGGCTGCACCTGAGGAATGCGTGTGCGCCGCATCACCCGCAAGGAAAACCGGCCCCGCCCTGTACCTCTCTGCGACGCGTTGCCCGATGGCATACACTGTCCACCAATCCAGCTCCACGAACTCCAACGAGAACGGTCTGACGGCCTTCTTCGCCTCCGCCATGATGGCCTCGGCTGTGGGAAGCTTGCCATCTGGGCCAAACAGGTGCGGTGGGCAGACGAAACCAATCCGGGTACGCCCATTGTCCGTTGGCGTCCATAGGACGTTCCCGTGTTCGAGCGATTCGATCGCAACGCCGCCCCGCCTGCTGTGGGGCATGTCGGTGCGCACGACTGCGTCCATCCGGACCCAATGGTGCTCTGAGTTTGTTCCGGGGAACGCGATCTGCGCGAGGGATCGGACGGTAGATCGGCCCCCATCAGCTCCGATAAGATACTTGCTGTTGATAGATTGTGAGTCTCGAACATCTGCTAACGGATTGGTGAAGATCGCTCACCTGCGAATCTGGTAAGTTTCTCCACCCTCCTGGACAGTTGCAATCACAGGGTATTCAATCTCAGGACTTGAGCTGATGGAGTAGTCGACGAGCTTAGCGGGAGCTCTCAGCGCGGTCGTATCCGCCTCGTGGATCGCTTCTCTCAGCGCGTCTTCAAGATACTTCTGTCTGATGCTGAAGCTGTTGGAAAGGCGAATCAGCGTTCCAGATCCTGGAACAAGGTTGCATGCCACACCTGAAATCGAAGAACGTGTTGCCGTCGATAGCCTTCTGCACGAAGGACCAACCTCGTGCTTGCACGGCCTTTCCCTCTTTGAACGTGATAGAGTCTCTGCGTACATCGTTGGTTGAAGAGCAGGGCAAATCAAGAAACCAGGAATGCACCTGACCATGAACCCTATATCTGCTATGCGAGGATATATCCCAATGAGGTCAAGAAGCTCGACAGACCGACTATAGAGCATGCATGCCCTTCCGTAGGTGGCTTGTGTCGCCTTATCATACTGTTCTGAAACCGCCAGGAGTCAGCCAGGGTGATCGTGCGATGGACAACCACAAACCTATCGCCAATGCGGAAACGCCGGCCTTGAGTAGCATATGAGCCGTCACCAAGGATGTCGGACCGCCACCGACGAGCAGGACGTCTACAGTACTGGATGGCATCTTCTATGAGACGAGAATGAGGTTTTGGAGCTTGGCGTGGTGGGATGTACTCACCTCACTATAAAGACCTGCTTCAGCGCCGAAATGTACGATCACATCAGATGAGATGACGGGCGATACCACGAACAAGCACCTGTTTGTCTCTGGGTACGCGTTCAAGGTGGATACCTTCGGTACAAACAATCAAAATAGAGAAGCATAGGGGCCAGCCCTCGGGTAGGTCGGCTACCTCGGACAAGACCTGACTCGTCAATTTGCTGTTCTTTGACTATATGCGCAAATATCGGCTGTGTTGAACACGAGACGCTGCACGACCCCTCGCGATTTCTGTACGATCACCTAGTATATGTATAATCGCATTCACCCTTCCGTATCGGTCCATTTGTGCACGCGCAGGTGGGTATATGCGCTCGCCGCCGACTAGAAGAGCCTCCTATCGATGCCCATATGCAATTCGACTTCTCAACTCCAGCGAGGCTCTTGCTATGCCTATAGCCGAATGTGGAGACAAATCGTTTCATTGGTGTCAACTTTGAAGCTGATTACGCACTCATCACAGTCCCCGTTGAAGCATTTGCCTACACAGCACGCAGTTCTTGATGCTATGCGCGATGTTCCCATGTGAATAGAATCTAGAGATAGCCAAGTGAGCTTGCTGGTATCTGTTGTAAGCGTTCGACGTCATTGGTGGGTTCCCGCAGCACTATCGTGACAGCAACGGAGTAGGTCGCCACGTAGGCATGCACGCACGCAACCACGTATGAATAAAGGCATAGCTACGTGATTTGGGTTTGGTGAAGCCAGCGAGAGAAGATCTAGGAGGGCGAAAGGTTCAGCATAGTCTCCGAGCTACCATTTGAGCAGCGGTCGAGTTGGACGTCGCTGGAAAGGATAGGGCGCTTGTCCGATCAATACGCACTCGGTCCGAGGCGGACCAGTGGCACGACAAGTGGCCGCTCGTCGGATGCTGCGACTCTGAGACACACATTGTTCGTTGCCCGTCTCAACATTCCAGCTTCAAAGTGCTGTGCTCTTGATCCTGTGCATTCCCCCCTTCCTCCAACTCACGTATTGGCTAGGTGCTGGGCTGATCCGGTTGTCTCGCGGTGGTGTACTAGTCCACTGGCACTGAGCAAGTCGTGCTTCAGTGGCAGTACATATTGTGGGCCTAAACGATGCGACATATACATCTCTCGAGATCTGAGACTCGCCTCTGTCTAGTGCCTGTATATCTATGGAATTTGAGTGGTCCTATCATTACCGGTAAGTCTCATAGCTGAGCCGACCTATCGGCGTCATCTCTGATGCGCCGCATGCGTCAAATTTCAGCGGCACATCCTAGCCACGCTGTGTATGGTTGGCCAAATGCCGCTACTATCCCTTGCGTAGCAGCAACATCTGCCATTCGACCTCTCTCTGGGACCCCGTCCCACAGTCGTGGATACATGCCGGAGGCTCAGCTACCACGCCAAGTCTTCCGCGAAACGCGCAGACGTCGCATTCGTGCGAGAAACTTCGTCACAGACCCTCATCGAAAGCAACCATACGCCCTCGGGTCCCTTTTCTATTTGTTTAAAGTGACAGATTGCATCAACTCAGCCCCCAAGGAATTCGAAGATGAACCTCACGATTGGAAGCAAGTTTTAGTCGCTGCCACTGGCAGACGGGCGCCGCGTGGCAAGATATGATACTGGACACAAGAAGTTGCCATGAACTGCATCGTATTTACGTGTGTCCAGTTAGTCATTTCCGCGTACTCGGTTGGCGCGAGTCCCGAGCCTCCTTCCTGTGCATTTTGCTGACCACACTTCTCAGGTGCCAGTGCAGGTAAAAATACGAGAACGATACGAGAATCTTCTAGTGAGTGTACCTCCTTTCGCACATGGTTCAAAACCAAAGCACTGCCTTGCGACATCGGAAGAGTATCCGTAGCCACCGTCGGACGTGCGTCCAGATCATTGCCGACCTGCTACTACGCCACTGTTTGACAGCACCGCGAAGTCGGGCGCACACGGGCGCTTGCTTTCTCGGCCCCCTACATATTGATGCGTCCGAATAGAATGAAGCCTAATCCCTACGCGTCAGTCTTCCAGAGGTTACGACGTGGCGAGCAAATGTCGGTCCCCATGAGCGCACTCCAGTCTTTGGAGGCAACCAAGTACCTTTCATGTGAGTCTACATCTTCCCCGACTGGCGTTGGAACTCATTGTTGACGGTCACTTTACAGTCTTCGCAGTCACGGTTGTCTTTTACGACCATGCGCTCAATATATCAAAAGAAGTCGAGTATGTCTGGAGTGAGAGGCCTACGATGCTCGCGCTGAGCGTGATGGCCGACGTCTGGATTCGGGAAGCGTGCTTGCTCTACTTCGCAGCAGGTGTGTCGTGTATCATTCCGTCGCGCTCCTCCTCCGATTCACCTGCAGTTCAGTGTTAGGCGGTGCAACCCCGATGGACAAAGCAGTGAGTGTTCAACGAATGATCTTGGCCTTGACTCAACAGCTGGCAGCGGTGCGACACGCAGACGATCGTGGCCCCTCGATGCACGCATTGACTACAGATCCTCATAGATGTGCTAATTTCACGATTGTCGTCATTCTTTACGGCCTGTTTAGCAATGCTTCAGTACATTGTGAGTCACATCTAGATCACGCCTTGACTCATTGTCACTAAAACGTGTTCATAGCATACATGCTATATCGATTGTATCGCATATGGGATGGTCGACCATTGGTCACATATTACCTCGGTGTGGCCTTCTTTCTCGGGATGGCTGCCACAGTGATATCGGATGCGCTTCTCATGAAGCAGTTGCTCCGTACGTCGGGCCTAACGCCTCCCAGTGATCATAACTGACTGTGTCAATGTCAAAACACAACAAAGACGAGGTTGAATTTGTAGTTTTCAGGGGTAAATATGACCTGGCGACATGCTTGTTTCCATTTAAGTCATGGTACCTCGTCGGCTCGTGGGCAGGCATAGTACGTCCCCTAACCTCGCATAGATCCTGCACGTACTCACAGCTTGGGCAGGTTGCGTTCGATCTCCTCGCGCTGGGTTCAGTGGCAGTCAACGTCCTCATGACCCCGCGCAAGACTAACGGCGTTATCATCGGGGCCCTGTACAGACAAGGGTTCTATACATTCCTTGTATGTCATGACCATGCCGTCCCATTCCACAGCTGCCAATCATAACTGATCACCGCGCGTATACAGGGTCTGCTCTGTCAGTCATATCACAACTTGGCGTCACGGAGCCTCGCTGACCGTCTGCCGCCCCCAGTTCTCCGCATCGCGCGACTACTGATGACGATACTCGGTGAGGTCAGTTCGCCCTTCTTCTTCTTCCCTCGTGCCATGAGCCTGACCAATAACCCGGAACCAGCCCGCTCAGATCATACTTCTGCTTCCGTGAGTGACAGTGCGGGCCCCGTTGAACGTTGAACTGGGCTGACAAATTTTCTTATAAGGCCTACATGGGCGCTTGAGGGGAGCCTCAGCTTCCGGCTCTTCCTCACGATCAAGCAGGTCGAGGGGAGCAGCAGACGCAATTGGTCTAAATACAAAATGGGGCCCTATAATCAGCCATCCACTAACATTTTGATCTTCGAGGAGATCGAGATGGAGGCTAAGTAGCATGGTTCCATCATGTTCCGTCTTACTCTACAACTCTGACAGTGGGTGGTCTCGTCTGTATATTAGTGTCCTAGTCGTCAAAGTTGTGCAACAGGCATGGGATATGACGATGATGGGCGTGTCAGTTACATGCTTATTATAAGTAAGGAACAGTATGGAAGAATCGATCAATGATGTGCTCCCCGACCCTGATAGGGAACAGGGTTATGCGATGCAGGCGGTTTGTGCATCATATACACTACAGACGACGAGATTATTCTGCTTCCCGTCAGCCTCCAAGAGGTAGGGGCCAGGGTCCAGTGTCGCTATAATAGATCGATGTTAAGGGTCAAACGGCCCTTCTATGCTGGGTGCCACAATCAGGTCGGGGATCTGGGATGTACCTGAGGGTTGAATGTGCGGCCCGGGAGTGATGGCCTCATTGCGACTAAACTTAGATTGGAGGGAGAGAGGGAAGGAGGGTGTTGATTGAGCCTACGGTCCTGAAGGGAATAGAGCGGCATTGAACTTTGAATCGACTCAACGACACAGGGCCCCCAGCCTCGCCAGTGCGCATCGAGCAGGAGCCTGAACCGGCGGGCGAGATGCGACGTGTCAATGAAACAGACTCGGATACGACCCGGTCCTCAAGCATCTACAGGAGGGAGGAGGCTGAGGGGGGATACATTTAGTCACGTAACAATGTGACAGCGCTCACTAGCTACATGTCAGGCTGTCTACTCTAGAGGTCCCTGCTACCACAACAGTATACACTACATCCGTCATGCCAACACTACATGATTGCAATACCACGGTTCATCTAGAAAACACCTTGGCCCTCTAGCATATGGCCGGGCGGGCACCACAAGTTGCCGCTCGGCATCTGCCTCAATCAGTCAGCGCGTTAGCGCCGGCTTCGAACCAAGGTCTACACTCGCCGGGATTGCCATCCGAGTCCTTCTATGATGTGTGCATATGACGGTTCTCCACTCTACGCGGTTTCAGTATCCAATTACGGTGTGACATTTAATTCTCGGGTCCCGGTTGACTACCCCTTATTCGTTCAAGTTTGCAGTGACTTCTAGGAGAACTGTTGATTATTGACATTGGCACCTTCGCACAACTTGGCGGCAGCGATCGAGAGACAATTGCGGACTGTCAGCCCTACTACCCTGTGATACAGAATCGATGGCTGCGGCACGTAGGTCGTGCTAGTGGCATGTTCCACGACGACGTCCGAGTCCCCAAGTTGACATACATGCCAGATGTGCTGGCGGACCAGCATCGGGTAGACACAACACATCGATCTCATCGGGCATTGCTGTCAACGGAGGTTCGCGTCCGCTGCTTCGACGAATCTCACAGCGCTGCCAGTGCAGGAGGAGTGGAGATTGAGTGGCAGTTCCGTGCGTCCTGTCACCAGTTCAATGAAGAATATTGACTGACTGCGTCCATGCAACCCTGCTTTTCGCGGCACACTGCGTTGGCTTAGTGCTGGATTGCGCTGAGCATCCAAGACCATCACGGGCTGCCAGGCGCGCTCTACAAGTTGCCATGTTTCGTTCCGTACTACTGGCCAGCCATGACGTCACGATCTGCGTGATCTGAGCACTCCGTATTATCTAATTTATAACCCTCGTCCACAACCAAGTTAACGACTTTTCAACCTCAGGCACGTCCAACAGTTCAGAGCCGGAAGTCGAGGCCTTGCAGAAGACGGAAATTATCAACTTCCATGAAAGGGCTGGAGGAAACTGGGCAGCCGTCTCCCGTCAGTGAAACAGAGAACTTGAAAATAGTCCTTCGTATTCCCTATCCCAAGTATTCGCTCTCCAGTCCTTCTCCCGCATGCCTCCTTCCCTGCTGTAATGGATTAGCGCGGAGCCTGCGGAGGTTATCTCGTATCTTGCTAATGGCTACCGCCGCAATAGTATGCCGGTGCATTGACGGAAATCCCCAAAGGGTCCAAGGATAGCAGATGTATATAACCTAAAGCCGGGAGTCAGTCGAGTACATCCTCCAATCAGTCGACATGGCGGAACAGCTTCTTGCCCGGCAAGAACGTGTGTCACACGTAGTGAGGGAGTACACTAGGGACTTTCCCACTCGTGTTCGTAGCCCGACCTCCACGCGTGTTCAAGACGGAGACGTGGTACTCGTCACTGGGTCAACTGGGAGCCTCGGGTGTTATCTACTCACGACTCTTCTCTTGTCACCGAACGTTCGTCGTGTTTATGCCTTGAACAGGCAGTCCAGACACGGGCTCAAAGACAGGCAACGCAACGCTCTCATCGAACGGGGTCTTGATGGAGACATTGTCGACTCCAACAAGCTTGTCCTCTTGATTGGAGACATCGCCGAACCAATGATGGGGCTTCCCTTGGATGTATACACCGAAGTAGGCTCATTTACTGTCTCAAGATTTGCTGAGCTGATCTAGCTTTCTACTAGATGCACAATTCTGTCTCGCATATCATTCATAACGGTATTAGTGCATGTACTTCAGATGTGTGCTGATTTACTCACGAGACTGCTAGCATGGCCTGTTGACTTCGTATCACCATTATCCGCATACAAAGACACCGTTTACGGAGTGCGATGTTTGGTCGACTTCGCCCTCACCGCTCCGACGCTCGGAGTGCCTCGTCTGCTCTTCACTAGCTCGGTAGTCGTACTCATGAGTAAGCATCTACTATATGTCCCACGATCTTGAGGCATTAATCGTTGTGTCTCCCAGATGCGCCATACGATGGCGTATTCCCAGAAGCCCCTGTTGATCTTCAATACGTCATACCAAATGGCTACTCGGAGGCGAAATGGGTCGCTGAGCAAGTTCTGTATGCTGCCGCGGCTCAAACCGACCTCGATCCACTCGTAGTTCGTATCTGCCAGCTGTGCGGAGGACGCAGCAGTGGAGCGTGGCCCACGAATGAGTGGGTTCCCGTTATGGTCGATAGCTCAAACGCACTTGGATATTTTCCTGGTGACGAGAAGGTAAGTACTCGTACTAGCCCCCGCGTCGAAGAATTGCACAATTGACCTGACATATAGTTCGTGGATTGGATGACATTTGAAACCGGGCCACAAGTGCTTGCAGAGATGCTCCGCGCCTCCAGTCCGACGCATACAATGCATCTCTCGAATCCTCGTCGCCTGGCTTGGGAGACGGTGGCTCGTGTCATGTCATCGACTTTGCATCTGCGCATAGATCCGTTCAGCGATTGGCTTAACAGACTCGAGATGTCTGTCAAAGCCGTTGATCACCCGGTCAAGAAATCGGCCCGTGCGTCGAAGCTTATGCCATTCCTTCGAGCCTTGGAGTCTATGAATAAACAGAGTAGGCTCGCCATGGGACATCAGGAAGTTTCCATAGAGTTTGCTTTGTTAGCTTCTCCCACGCTCTCCCATGGTAGTATCCACATCTCGGAAGAGATTATCTCTCAGTGGCTAGTCTATTGGAAAAGTAATGGTTTGTTACAAGGCATTCGACCAGCAAGGCTGTAATTACTGGGTTCCGTAGTATGAGGTCAATATGTAGAACTCAACAAATGGGTTCATCTCACCATGCATATACCGAATTTGAGATTGCAAGAATCGTAGCAAGTTGTTTGAACAACCAAAAGGCCGAGCGGCGTCCGGGCCGGAACACATTGCTACGCAGTCGCGGCCCAGTCAAGTATGTGAATATCGCCTCTCAGGCGTGTGTGCAGTGCCGCAACGTGAGGTATCCTGATAATCTCCACGTCTGATCCTAACTACCAACTCAGGGACTCATGACTGATAAGTAGTACCTTGCCATGTTTCGTTCCGCACTACTGGCCAGCCATGACGTCACGATCTGCGTGATCTATCTAATTTACTACCCTCCGAGTCGTCCACCAAGTTCACGACTTTTCAACCTCAGACGCGTCCAACAGTTCAGAGCCGGAAGTCGAGGCCGAAGGCGAAAGTTATCAACTCCATGAAAGAGCTCTAAGAAGCTGCGCCGCCGTCTTCGCCAGCTGTCGCTGAGACAGCCTGAGTACTATAGGAAGTGCCAGTGGTCGGCAGTTCCGTGCGTCCTATCACCCGTTTGGTCACTCCTGGCCAACCACGACTCGTACGTCATGGTCTGTGTGATCCAACTTGAAGCACGCATCCGAGTCCTTAACCAAGTTGACAACTCTTCATAGTCCGACCCGAGCAACGGTTCAGAGCCAGAAGTCGAGGCCTCGCAGGAGCCGAAAGTACGAAATTATCACTTATCATTGAAGAGCCTCCACGGCTGCCATTGGCAGCAATCACCGTTGCTGACGGTGGCTTCGAAGCATGGCTTTCGGGCCTCGAAGAGTACGTTTTGGTATCTCATATGACTTGGGTGCCCTAAATCGGTTACACGCTGATGTATTCTTCGTCTGCGTAGCGACGTTCGAATACTCCAATCCGTTTCCAAGCGTACTAGGTGTCGTCATGTCGGCGCAAATTCAGTAGTGGATTTAGTATGTGCCCCTTTTCGCTTTCTCTACTCCGAGTCGCTTCCTGTGGAGTGACTGGTCTCTCACTTAGAGCAATGAGGTTATCTTGTAGGATTCTGTCCTCCGTGACACTAGGTCTTGCCCGCGCGAGATGGCTTTATAGTACTTGCGCATACCCATTATGTGTGTTTCTCCGGTCAGTCGGAAGCGAGGAAGACAACAAACCCTCCTTTTTCAGCCAAAGTGTTCGTTGGCCATTCCTTCTTGCGAATATTTCAGTTCTTGTTCCTACTGGCTGGTGCGCAGCATGCGCTATGCATGCAGCTATCTCGTGTCTTGCAAAATCACCCTCGCTACACCGCTGCGATAGTATGCTGATACAGTGACAGATTTTCCAAAGGGAAGGATATCAGATATATATAATCTACAGCCGAGACTCGTCGGTTGAGCGTATCCCCCACAGACTCGACATGGCGGAAAAGCTCCTCGCCCGTCAAGAACGTGTGTCACAGGTAGTGAGGGAGTACACTAGAGACTTTCCCAGTGTTCGTGGCCTGACAATCGCGACGCGTGTTCAACACGGAGACGTGGTACTCATCACCGGGACCACTGGAAGCCTCGGGTGTTATCTACTTGCGACACTTCTCTCCTCACCAGACATCCGTCGAGTTTATGCCTTGAATAGGCGATCAAGACATGGGCTCAAAGACAGGCAACGCAATGCCCTCACCGAACGGGGTCTTGACGGAGGCATTGTCGAGTCCACCAAGCTTGTCCTCTTGGTTGGCGACATCGCGAAATCAATGATGGGACTTCCTGTTGATGTCTACACCGAAGTAGGCGCATTTACTGTTTTATCTGATCTGAGCTGATATAGCTTTCTAGATGCACGAATCTGTCTCACATATTATTCATAACGGTAGTGGTTGAACACACTCCGATAATGCGCTGATGACTCATGGGACTCTTAGCATGGCCTCTCGACTTCGTATCAATACTAAACGCATACAAAGACATCGTTTACGGAGTACGATGCTTGGTAGACTTTGCCATCACTGCTCCGCTCCGGGTGCCTCGTCTGCTCTTCACTAGCTCGCTAGTCGTACTTCAGAGTAAGCATCTATCTCTGCCACGATGTTGAGACATTAGTCACTGTATTCCAAGATGCACCATACAATGGCATAATTCCGGAATCCCCTATTGACCTCCGATATGTCATGCCAAATGGCTATTCGGAGGCAAAATGGGCCGCTGAGCAAGTCTTGTACACTGCCGCAACTCATACCGGCCTTGATCCACTCGTCGTTCGTGTTGGCCAGCTGTGCGGAGGACAAAGTGGAGCGTGGTCTACGCACGAATGGTTTCCCAGTATGGTCGACAGCTCCAATGCACTCGGATATTTTCCTGGTGACAAGGGAGTGAGTTTTTGTATCTCCTGCTTCCGGAAAGGATTGCACAACTTACGTAGCGCGTAGTGCGTCGACTGGATGACATGCGAAACCGCAGCAAACATTGTGGCAGAGATGCGTCGAGCCTCAAGTCCGACGTATACGATGCATCTCGTCAATCCTCGTCGCCTGGCTTGGGAGACGGTGGCTCGTGTCATGTCATCGACTTTGCATCTGCGCATAGAGCCGTTCAGCAATTGGCTTAACAGACTCGAGATGTCTGTCAAAGCCGTTGATCACCCGGTCAAGAAATCGGCCCGTGCGTCGAAGCTTGTGCCATTCCTTCGAGCCGTGGAGTTTATGAATAGTCAGAGTAGGCTCGCTATGGGACATCCGGAGGTTTCCATAGAGTTTGCCTTGTTAGCTTCTCCCACGCTCTCCCACGGTAGTATCAACATCTCGGAAGAGATTATCTCTCAGTGGCTAGTCTATTGGAAAGGCCATGGTTTGTTACAGAGCATTCGACCAGCAAGGTTGTAACTACTGGGTTCCGTAGTACGAGGTCAATGTATAGAAGTAACGAAAGGCGCATCTCACCACTGCGCCCCGTCCGAATCTGAGGTTGCAAGCATTGTAGCCTGAACGGATATTGTTTGAACAACTTGCAGTCGTAGCCGAGTCAAGTTAGTGAATACCGTCTCCCAGGCGCATTACCGTATATGCACAGTGCAACGCGAGGTATCCTATCTCCACGTCTGATCACGACCACCTCAGGGTCGAACTCTTAATCAAGTCGCGGACATGCACTGCATCTGGGAAGAACATTGTGAATAGAACGTCACAGCCTTACCGACCTTCCATAGTATTATACCCTCACATGTAAACTACTTCATCGGTATTATTCGAGAGCATATACCCTAGGATTAGGATTAAAAAGTAAACGCATACACTCGCGGGCATTTGCCGCGATGGCGAAACAGACAGAACAGACTACTATGGAGAAAACGGCAACTAAGGAGAACAGAAGACCTTCGTATCGCCACGCACCCCCCAAATCCACTAACCACACATGAGAGAAAGGAATACCAACACGATGGACAGCGGGCTGTTACACCAACCGTGTTCCCTTAGCGCGGGCGACATGGTGCCGCGCAAACAAAACACATGCCGCGCCCGCGAACATGACAACCTGGAAGACGAAGCAATCATGGACATCAGACACGGTTCAAGTTGGTCCGCGGACAAAAGGAATGGAGGACATCACGCACAGCGCTGAATACGACAGGCTTATACCACTGCCCGCCAGAGTCGTATAACGCGCCGGCGATGGGCGTCCCCGTGAGCAGCGCAAATGAGCTGGAGAAAAACGCGAGCCCGAGGCGGAGCCTGTCAGAGCGTGAGTGAGATCGCGAACAGGATTTAGGCAGAGCGACAAGACGACACTCACCCCATCTCGTGCAGCCCGTTCGCGAAGCGCGACGCCGTGGGCGGCATCATCGAGATCACTGCGCGCGTGTGAGCGGTCGATGAAATGTCAGTGGGAGCATGATGGGGAAGAGGGCTACGCACGCGCGCCGGAGAAGAATCCGTAGAAGATCGAGAAGACGATAGTCGCCGCGGTCGTCGTGACGCTGAACATGACGAACATGAGCGCGGCGGTCACCGTGGCGACGGGCCAGAGCACGTTCAGCGGCCCGATCCTGTCGGCGAGCATGTTCAGCAACGTGCGCCCGAAGATGGAGGCGCCGTTGAGAATCGCGATCTGTGTCGTGCGCCGCACAGAGAGCGCGGTCAGTGGGGCCTGTCCTGTGGAAGCGCTGATGGAAGAGCGGAACTTACAGTGTACAAGCCGAGCGTTGCGGAGAGGCCGTGCACGTTCACCCATAGTTGGAGATAAAAGTCTGCAGGAGGTTAGCGACGTCATTGAAGATGGCGGGGTGGACAAGACCGCATACATGGGAAGAACATTCCCCATAGGATGAGGAACAACCTGTGTGAGCGCGCGGCCGCATTACACCAACAACATTTCATATATGAATATATGAAAGGCCACGCACCCGAGAAGGAACACCAAGTAGGGCCAATCCGTCAGAATGGCCTTCATATCGAGCTTGGGCCCCGGCCCGCGCTGCTTCGCACTCGGTAATCGAGTCGTCATGACCGAGTTCGCCACGGCCAGAAGGCCGAGGTTGAGAAACGCCGTGGCACGTACGCCCCAGGCAAAGCCGGTGTGACCGTTGATCAGCCTGTTGAGCATGATAGGGAATATGAGACCACCAATGCCGGTACCTGTGAAACCATGTCATTGAATGCGTCATTTGGTCAGATAGATAGGTGCAACACCATACCGGTCATGACAATACCCATGGCCAGTGAGCGGTGGACGCGCCAGTGGTGCGCCTGGACAGACATTGTCGGGACGAACATCAGCCCGCTCCCAATACCCATGCCGATACCCTGCGCAAGGACGAGTTGATAGTACTTTGTCGGATCGGCAAGTGAGAGCATGAACAAGCTATAAATCGCCCCACAGGTCAGGGCATCGCTAGTTTGGGGCAATGATAACGACATGCCTGAAGACATAGAGGAGGCTGCCGAAGCCGAGAATGTGGTGGAAATAGCCTTGGTCGAAGAGTTTGCCCGCCGGGAGACCCATGGCGAACATAAAGAACAGCTACTGCCATATCAGCGAGTATCCTCTAACGTGAATCTGAAGCACATACCTGCAGAGATCCTATCCAGCTGACATTAGACGAGGACGACGCGCCCTTGAGGACGTAGTAGTCCTGGTACACTCCGAACGAATTGGAGTATCCAAACGTCGCAACGCAGACGAAGAAGCTGGTACGCCAGTATGTGTCGGACTCAGGACACCCGAGACACAAGATATCACCAACGTACCCTCCGAGGACCGAAAGCCATGCTTGGAGGCCACCGTCAGGAACGGTGATTGCTGGCGAGGGTGGCTGCGCAGCCTCTATTATAGAAAGTGATCCTGGAGTTGGTGTCTCCGCCTTTTGCGAAGACTCGACGTCAGTCTCTGGACTGGTGGGCGTGTTGGACATTGAAGAGTCGTTAGCTTGGTTGTGGGCGAGGCCAAAAGGAGTAGTACTCGGATCACACAAACGTCAAGGCTGGCCAGCAGTGAGGATAGCGCGAAATGTAGCAGGGTGAAGCACGCCCGGCTGCGCGTGAGGGTCTTGGTACGCTCAGCACAAGCTTTCAAGCCAGCACACTGAGTGTATAAAAGACGGGTTGCGTAGCGGAAATCAGTTAATCTTAGTGATTGGACCGGTGACAGGACGCACGGAACCGCCACTCAAATCCCATACTGGGCGCCAATAGAGTCTACTTATAAGGTTCGTCGGAGCAGCAGACGCAAACTCTCGTTGACAGAGATGTCAGATGAAAGCGATGCGTGGTGTCCGCCCGGTACTGGTCCGATGGTCAAAAGCTGAACCGGGCACGTCGTCGTGGAACCACTCACGACGTAAGTAGCATAATCGTTCCCTATCATCAATATTGCCTCCCGGTCTCTTTCTTGGGGAACCTGCAGTTAAAGAGGAATGTTGTACGTCACCTGAGAAACGAACAAGGGGCAGTTGGCAATCAAGGGTTCTGAAATCGAATGTCGCACCTTGTCAAAGTGTACTGCATATGGCAGACCCATGACTACAGGTGCTTCCTATGAAGGGGACAATCCTGGGTGCAGATCGCCCGGGAAAGGTGGCTTTGTCAAGTCTTGGTCAAGTCCACGCTCGAATCAGTTCGATTCCGGCGCTCAAGCGCTGAACACCGAGGTTCTGACCGAGGCGGACATCATTATTATACCGAATGGCAAGTGTGCATCGCGTTCCGAGCCTGTGACGAAGCAGTCATGAGACCTGAGGGCGAAGTTTATTGGAAAGGTTCATTGAGAAGGGTCGTACCGCCATAAGATACGTAATATGATTATTACGCTTGCACAGTGTCTGCAAGCGCTACAATCATTGTCCGAGTCAGGACACCCGCCGATAGTTATGATTACTAGGAGGAGGAGGATAGGGCATTGTCGCGAACTACAGGAGCTTCATTTGCGTGGGGTAATCCGGGAAAAGGATGGGAAAGAGAGAGGAAAAATGCGACTTACGAACGAGCTGGAACATCTTCCTGCGCCCTATCTCGTCCGCGTAGTCGAGGTTCACCGCTAGCCTCAATAGCTCTCCAATGACGAACTCCCCGTCCAGGAGCTCCTCCTCCCTTCGCGCGCGTTCCTCGTCCTCGTCCTCCATCCCCTCGCGCAAAAGACGGTCGGCTTCGTGCTCCCGGATCAGCTCCAGGAGATCGTTGTACGCAGCTTGAATGCGAAACGCAAGGGAGGTGACAACAGGGAGGACGTTCTCGAGCCGGGCGTCGTCTTTCTGCGCCACGCAGTGATCGACGAAAACGCGCGCAAGGAAGGCACGCCCTGGCGTGAGATGCTCCCAGTAGTCGTCTATCCCTCGCATGAGGCTGGGCACACCTAACCATGCGCAAGAGACTCACCCTCGAACCCGATGCCGTGGAAGACGTCTTCGCGTACAGTAAACACACTCACGAGCACGTCTTCCGCGATCTTGGCCTCGACCAAGTCAAACAGCTTGAGGAAGTCGACTAGGCATCCTCGTACGCCCTCTCCGCCCTCTTCACCTTGAGGCCCGCGCCACTGGCGACATCGACCCACGCGGCTGCGCGCACGCCGTCCTCGCGGTCGCCGAGGCCATTACACACGATCGTTTTGTGCTGGGCAATGGTGAGAACGCAGGGGTGAGTGAGACCGATTGAGCCTGTGTCGGTGAGCATGCACGGCTCAGGACGTGGGTATATACAAGCCGGCGGACGATGGGATCGGTGTCTCGCGTACGGGCCATAATTGGTGAAAGTGTGGCAGGTATGACGGGGAGGTTGATGAGAGAGGCGCGGCGGACGTCACGTGTAAAAAAACACTAGATGCAATGGGATAGTGAGGGAAGTAATGGCGTACGGAGAAGTATCGTACGTGAGGGCGTCCAGGAGGGCGCCCATGACCCATGATGGTTTGTTCGCCTTCTTCGAGTGCAGAGACATCCTCTGAGCCAGCGAGCTTGGACAGCGCAATGATAGCCTGAACGCAGATGGGCAGTTCTCGGTCGCGCGTGCGTTCCATTAGTGAGGATCTTAGCGAAGAGCACTGATCCTGGCTTGAAGTAGCGTCAGCGGGGTGAAATGGGACGAGAGTGAGGACGTGCTATATCTCCCCACGGTGGGCTATCATCTCGGCGATGGTCTGGAGGACACGATAGCGAACATTCTTGTCTTTTGCTAAGCATCCGGACAGGAGAAAGCGGAGGATGCGGGCGACGAATCTGCAGGCGGTGGTCTCATCCTCGCCCTCCTTTGTTTCAGCATTCCCAGTCGTTAGGGAACATTGAGGTTCCACAGTATGGGTTGTGTTTGAATCGACGCGTCACAGTGCAGCAATAGAGCGCGGTGGAGTTCTTCTGGTGATTGACGGTAGTAGACTGTACTTGGTCAAAGACCTTGGGTCGCACTGATAATGGTGTCGATGTCTGGAGAGGCTTCGCGCGCACATGCATAGCTACAGAAATTTGATGGGTTGAGCACGGAGAGAGAATAGGAGAGAGGATGGCGGGAGCAGTGAGAGTTGGAGGGAGCAGCGAGAGTTTGGACTGAGACTCGGAGTTGCACGCGTTCACCCTCGCGTCTCAACACGCACGTGATGAGGGATTCACTGAGCACTCGGTTGATGATCTTCGCTTACAGAGATCAGTGAGTAGTTGTATGATCAATACAAAGATGTATTGATCCACATAAGTGTAGCTCACTTACACCTCAACAAGTAGCCACTGGCCGCAATGCCAACCGAGGTCGGATTTATGTAGCGGTTGAAATATGGAGGACATTCCGTTATTGGGATTTCCGCCCCTACGGGTCCGGACCGGACTCCACCCCGGAGGTGGACTGTGTCACGTGATGTCATGTATTGCTTCACTGCCAATGATTCTTGAGTAGACTTACTGTTCGGACGTTCAAGAGCGTGATAAAAGAGAAAGAACATGCACTGATATCATAGCCGACACTGGGTACGCTGAGCTGCGCCAGTTGTCGGGCACGCAGCGCTCTGGCGCCACCACTCGACAATGACAGACATTACTATATCGGGCAACCACTTACCTGATTGCTGCTGCAATGTGCTGGCTGTCTGCCACCGCAGTCGCGCATGGAACGCCAAAGGCCCTGCTTTCGGGCCGTGGTCAATGTGGATAAGGCTAGCATGCGTCAGGAATGCGGGAGAGGAGTAGCGGGAGCGGCACATTATGCCACGTCATGTGACAGTGCCGTGACGTCCTTCGTCAAGCTCTTTAGCCGTTTATGAGGTGTTTTCCCTTTGAAAAATCAAGTTATACACTCTAAATTTACCCTAATTTCTCGTATATCTTTTCATCAGCAACAGAAGGCAGGAATGAGCGCAATTGACAAGCAATTGAGCGAGAACAGAGTCAAGTATGTACTTGCCACATTAGGCAGGGGCGTCGGCCCGTACGGACGGCTGTTTCCGTAGGGGCGGGAATCCCAATAATCCGACTTTCTGGAAATATGTCGCAGTGGATGATGTGACTTGGATGTAACGAATCACCGTGACTGATTGATTACCTGATCGAGGTCAGCCACCATCCGAGTCGACGTCCGGCGACTGCCAGTCACTCCGAGGAGTAATTGCTTGCTCAGTCTCCGACGCGAAGCTACTAGCCATTTGGTGTGAATCTCTGGCTGTTTATCACAGGAATCTGTTTGCATCGAACAATGCGCTACTTGATAGTGGTAGTCTGTCGAGAGATGCCGCCGGGCCCTTTCATTTATCAGCGAAGCTGGGAAGTTGGCCGGGGCCAGAGAAGTCGTTTCAAGAGGGCTTAGCGATGGTATGCTCCTGCTGTCGCTGACTTGGAAGTTTACTGATACATACAATATATTACGTAGATGTACCACTCCACACGGGAGCAACGTACGAGCGTGTGCTGTTCTCATATCAATCACCCACCCACCGCCAACGTCGCGCTGACACAGCGCTCAATCATTCGATCTCTTGATCGGACCGGGTACGCTGCATGTCTCAAGTATAAGTAACACATACATATAGGTTGTGTATCGTGAGATCTCGGAACGAATTTTACCCGAATCACGGAATCAGAAGAGCTTCTTGCCTTGCCACTGGCAGGTAAAAACATACAGGTGGGTCGTCGCTTAAGCTGCGCCTCCGTGCTACCTCAAAGACAGACTGAGACTAGGCTGTGCCCCAAGCAACGATGATTAGTACGCCTATCTCCAACGTTGCCAACAAAACCTTCGACTATGTCATCATTGGTGGTGGTGTATGCTCGCTAGTGCATGCATGATGTGCCAGCTATTGACCTCCAACGCAATTACAGACTTCCGGATTGACGGTTGCCGGTCGGCTCGCCGAACGCTCAGAGGATTCGAGCATACTCGTTCTTGAAGCAGGAGAGGCGAACTACGACGACCCGAAGGTATTGCTGGGTGGTACTTTCGGTACCACATTCGGAGATCCGAAGGTAACGAAATCCGTTTATACATGCGAGATGTCTGTTTGATTGTGGATTCACAGTATGACTGGGCATTTACTACAACGCCCCAGAAACATTCGAATAATCGTGTCATGACCTGGAACCGCGGCAAGGGTCTAGGTAAGACTGCACCTGACAATGCCTTTGAACGTATATTCACTCACAACGTGCATGATAAGGGGGAAGCTCTGCCACGAACTTCATGATCTGGGGGAAACCATCAGCTACCGACATGGACGCCCTCGAAAGCCTGGGAAACCCTGGTTGGAACTGGAAAACGTTCCAGGAGCTGACATTGCGCGTAGAGGAGTATGTTCCCCACGCTTTTGTTCAGTGACTGGGAGTTCTGTTAACGAAGGTTCATTGACAGCTTCACGGAAGCGTCTGCTGACCAGCATGCAGAAGTGAAGCACACACACAACGCGGCGTACCGGGGGAAGGGCGGTCCACTGAAGACTACCGTTCCAGGGACTGCGGCGTCTCTCAACAATGTGTTCTTGGAGACACTCCAGAACATGGGTATACCGTTGCTTGGCGATGCGTACGGCGGATCTGTAGGTGTCTCTTTATTCTACGCCGATCGAGAATGACATTTTAGCCAGGTTACAGGCTGCTGGCAGGCGTCATCCTGTATGGATCGCGCGTCCCAATGGACTCGTTCATACTCGGCTACCGCGTACTATTCTCCTCATCAGGACAACCCGAGGTTGCGAGTAAATTTCGAAGGTTTTCTTATGACGTGAATCACCCTCATTTTTTTCTCCTCTCGTAGGTCCTCACCGAAGCAACTGTGTCGAAGATCATCTTCTCTGATGAATTAGATGCGGGAGGGAATTTTGTAGCGATAGGCGTAGAATTCCTGTATAGCGGGCGAAAGTATACGGCCAATGTAAAAAAAGAGGTCATCTGCTCTGCGGGGTATGTACAGTTTTTCTTCGCGACTGACCTTCAAGTCCACTGATACCGTGTATGCAGGACGATTAAGTCGCCGCAGATTCTGGAGCTATCCGGGATAGGGCGGCGAGACGTGCTGGAGAAGATTGGCGTCAGCACGAAGCTTGAACTACCCGGTGTCGGAGAAAACCTCAGCGATCATACTCTTTGCTGTACGTTCTCGTGTCGTGATCTGCTCGCTACGTAAGTTCTGAATCCGGTCATTAGGTATCTCGTTCGAGTTAGATCCCACAAAAGACCACAAGACATTCGATATCTTTCGTAATGCTGAGTTAGCCGAGGAGCAAGCAAGACTGCAGTACGATATGCCATGGACTTTTGCCCTGCATCCATGATATTGATTTCGTTGAACATAGGAGCCTGGGCGAAGACAACATGCATCGATATGGCATCAGCGCATTAGCCTATCTACCGCTTCAGACCATTAGCCCCGACAAAGCTCAGCAAATTGTTGACAGCGCTGAGAATGGCGTCCGGGAACAGATGCAAAGGGGAAAACTACCCGTCGGTCTCGCCCAACAATATGAGACGCAACTTCGGCTCCTCAAGGATCCTGCTGAACCGGACCTTGAGCTTGCTGCCGTTATCGGCCACATGAGCCCGCGATGTATGTATATCTTCGCCACCGAATAGTATGGTTACTGATCCCCACTGTAGCAGTTCCCAGCGACGGGAAATCATATGTATGCGAGTCTTCCAACGCACATGCCATATCGCTTACCACGTCACAGCTCACATTCTTGTCCGTGCTGCAGCATCCATTTTCTAGGTACGTCCAGCAACATGCAGCGCTGTGTTTGTCTTTGAGCTAACGAAGGCGCGTAGGGGTACTATTGTACGCCGCCAGCTCGACTTATCGCCGAGTACGAAGAATGATGTCCGTATTTTAGCATTGTCGCAGCAATGACCCTCTAGATCAGCCGGAAATTGACCCACATACATTTGAGGAGCCGTACGGTGTGTAGAACCGGAACTCTACCCAGCAATTCACTCCCTCACACCTGTGCATTACCCAGACCTAGAGCTTCTGAAGGAGAACGTGAAGTATGCAAAGCAAATGGCAGCGACTGAGCCACTGAAGTCGATCATCGCGCTGGAGGTAGACCCTGGAAAAGACACTGAAACGGATGATCGAATAAAAGGTGAATACACCATTTGTACCAAGGCACCGCCAGCTAATATGATGACTCAGAATATATCAAGGACTACAACTTCACTTGCTACCACGCTCTTGGAAGCTTGAGCATGCTTCCCAGAGACTGTAATGGTGTTGTTGATTGCGATTTGAAGGTACTTCGGTTTGCTCGGATGTGTACTATTGAAACATCAACCCCCTCAGGTGTATGGAACGAGAAATTTGAGAGTTGCCGATTTGTCGGTGATCCCGATGCAACTGTCTTCTCATACGCAATCAATCGCATACTATATTGGAGAGAAGAGTGAGTTATACTTTATGTATAATGTCACCCTCTGACAAGCTCCGTCTGCAGTGGCAGAGATTCTGCTTCGCTGATTTTGCCTAGACATGGTATCGTAACGCCACCCCCTCTACACTATGTATATTTCATGAACAGTGCCCAAGCCGTACATATTCCCGAAGGCCCTGTCGCAAGTCATCCTTTGCCAGTGCAGCACCTTCCCTTCCGTAGACCGTACTATGATCAATATTCACGTTGCTAGCATCCCCTTCCTTTTCTTCACTTTCCTAATGGCTATCATTCGCACAAGTATCTCAATTCCAAGTCTACAGATCTGTGTCGCTGACCGATTTCACGGATTTGACTAGGGTATGTCAATTCATCAGGACACACTATTCAATGGCAACTCTGTGTTTACGACTTCTCATGGCCATAGCATTGCCGAAGTATAGGACTGTGGTACCGTTTGATGGCTGCAACTTCAATACCTACAGACTCTGACCCCGACCCGTCGAGCTCATACGAGTCCGCCTTTCGAATGCAAGCAAATCATGGTGAGAGCCTAGAATCGATGCACCAGCGGCTAGGAACGACTGTGGATGCCGTTCTGGCGAGGGTGGCAGGATATGCGCGACGTGGATCGGAAGACCATGTACACAATGGTCCCGCCGACGCATAGTAGGTGTAACCATAGGAGACCATGACCTACAATATAAGACCTGATGTATTCGTAATTACCTGGTGAACTTAGACAAATCTAGTACCTTTACGTGCGGCGATCATGTTCCGCGCAATGGTGAGGATCACAAGAGACGCGGCCGCAGAGATCTATACGGTTCATGAATGTCAGTATCAACTTCCCGACAGGAAGTGGGGAAGACGTACACCAGAGAAAAGGATAGGCTTCCACCACGGCAAGGCGATGCCGTGGAGCGCATCGACGACTGGATTCGTGTTCCCGAGGAGTGCACCGGCAATTGGGTTCCCCGTCAGGGCGCCCAAGGACGTGACGGCATATGCGATCCCAAAGCGTGCTCTAGATTGCGTCAAACGCGGCGGGTTGCCGGAAATGAGTATTAGGGACCATAGAAGGGGCACAAAGGGCGGGAAGACATACCCAATCTCACTCGGGTCACGCGCCAGACTTGCTAGACACGGGGCACACAGCGAGAAGTCTGCGCGCAATGTCAGACATACAACTAACCGAGTGTGAAAGGTAAGTACTCACATGCCCCTGAAAAGAAGCCATAGAGTAGCGCGAACACGACAGTGCTCGCGACGCCCTTTACACCAAAAAGCGCGAAGAGCAAGGCCGCAGACACTGCAGTCACTGGCACGACCACATTGAAGGGCCCAAACTTATCCGCCAATACATTGGGAAGAATCCGTCCGAACATCGACGCCGCGTTCATGATTGCGAGCTTTGCCATGAGATAAGTAAGAGTTTGCATTGCGTGCATGCCGCGGGCGTGAATCTTGGCGTACCGTGTAGAAAGCCACGTTGGCGTCGACGCCGTGTAGGGTGGCATACAATTGGAGGTAAAAGTCTGCATAGACATCCAGGTTAGTGCTCGCTTTCTAGAGTCAATACGCATGGCGCACACGGAAAGAATAATCCCCAATTGATGACCAGCGTCCTGTATACAACAATCGTCAAGTGAGCTATACCATCCCGGATTTATACAGCACGAACGCACGAGACATTGGCGAGCAAATACGGCGCATCTGTCATCACGACCTTCAGATTAGCTTTGGGAGGCCTAGCCTCGCTCGAGGGCGCATTTGCGCTGATGAGGACGTTGCTCAGCAACAAAAGCGCAAGCACAAGGAACGCACTCGCGCGCACGCCCCACTCGAACCCGGCTGAGCCAGTGAACAACCGATTCAGCATTATCGGGAAAATGATACCGCCCGTAGATGAACCTATGCATAGCAGTCAGCGAGGATTCACATCACTCAGGAGGGAAGTGGGTGGCGTACCACAGACGACGAGGCCCATGGCGACTGCGCGCCGCGCCCGCCAGTGATGCCCTTGGACGGCGATGGAAGGTACGTAGATCAGGCCCGCTCCGATGCCCATTCCGAGCCCCTGTGAGAGGTATAGCTGGTAGTACTTGCTGCGATCCGCAATGGAAACCATGAATAAACTGCGAGGGCACCGCTCCGTGTGAGTTTGTCTATGCGAGAGGGATGAATAGAAAGGATGCGGCTTACGAAAAGACGTAGAGGAGCGATCCAGCTGCTAGAGTGACTCGGAAGTACCCCTTGTCGAGGAGCACGCCCGCGGGAAGCCCCATGGCGAGCAGCAGGAAGAGCTGCGTTGAGCCGATCCAGCTGATGTTGGATGACGAGGCGGTGCCTTCCTGTGTGTAAGCATCCTGGTACACACCAAAAGCGTTGGTATAGCCGAAGGTGACGGTGGAGACGAAGAACCTGGCGACGCCGATTCGGTGAGTGCCAGACTCGCAGAGATCGAGGGATGGTCTACCCTCCGACAAGCGATGCCCACGCACGGTAACCCCCGTCATAAACTGCAGAACAGACAGACGGAGGGTCTACAAGCGGAGGCTCGGGGCTGGGGTGTTTGAACTCTAAGAAAGACTCCGGTTGGGAGACACTTCCGAGCTCGAACGATTCGTGGTAGAGGGAAGGACGCTTGGGCATGACAGGCGAACGGAAAGAACGGGGACAGACGGTGCCCCTGCCCTACGCATGGCGTGTCGCGGTCATTATGAGCATAGAATCAGCGCCGAACCCACGCCCGCACTCTGGAGGCACCACTTGGTAGCATGCCGATGGTGATGGACGTGGAACATACCTCCCCTACTAGTCCCCGAAGAGGCCGGGTCCATGCGCTATCTACAGTGTGTCAATGAGTGTATGTGGACGCATGTGTGCTTGCCTTGTATTGCCTCTCCTATCGCCATCTGATCACTTTCTCGGAGGTCACCGATAGGATGCAGCAAACAGCCCCGAAGCCATGAGCCCGTTGAGGATATTTATACGGTGCCAAAATCTCGGACATCCACTTTGCGCTTTCTATGTCCTACCTACCCGTCGTGAGACACCTCCGCTCGCGCGATGGTACTGCAATCTACGCAGAGGGGATTGGCAATCCACATCACCCACATCTCATCCTTGCGCATGGCCTAGGCCTCTCTTCCGCGGCGTTGAACAACCTCTTCACAGACAAACGTCTGCTAGAGAACGTATATCTGGTGCGTTTACGGGCAATGCACTCAGATGATGAGGATCGTACCGACGGGCTCGCAATTAGGTGCGATATGACCTGCGTGGGCACGGGCGGAGCGGTATGCCTAGCGACCCAGCGGCCTACGAGTCGTCGCGTTGGGCGGAGGATTATGCTGAGGTGGTGCATGCGTTCGAACTGAAAGATGTCATACACGTTGGATGGTAGGTTCTCTCACTGTATGGCCATACAGCATCTGGTAATGATCAATCCTGCAGGAGCTACGGGTGTAAGAGCAAATCCACGCGCATATAGTCAACCCATTACTCACCTTTGAACAGGTACGGTCGCCGCCGACGTCTGTGCGCACCTCAAGCCAAACCCCATCCGTGCCCTCGTCTACGTCGCCGCCCTCCCTTACGTCGGCTCCATCATGGAGCGTGTCGGTACTCCCACCGTTATCGGTTTCCTTCCAGGCCTGACGGATATGGCTGACGTCGTGGTCAACTCTCGGACAAAAATCGCGTTCATAGACTCTCTCTTTGTGCATCCTGAGCACGTCGACTTCGAAGTGAAGATGTCTTGGCTCGGCCAAGCTGGGCTACAGCCACCGGATATCGCACAGTTGGTCTTGACACGCCAGCAGGACCCTAAGGGGCTATTTGAGGCGGGGAAGAAGTTGAAGATGCTCGTGCTGAATGGGACAGGGGACAAGCAAGTGTTCGGAGACGTCGTTGTTAAGGAGATGAGCCCCTACTTCGAAGACATGGAGGTGGTGATGATCGAAGACGGTGCACATGCATTGTGGTATGAGAAGCAGGACGAGGTGGTGGAGGCTCTGCTGAGATTTGTCGAGCGCGTCGCGTAAAGTCGGACAATGGGGTATGTAGAGCATTTTACGAGGTAGCACTTATAGCGTTGACGACGACTTCCACGAGAAGAAAAGAATGATGCACAAGTAACCACTTGCAGTCCGGGAGGAAATACTGAAAGCCGAAGAAAACAGACCCAGCGACAAGATGTTCAGATCTATGTAAGGGAGGTCAAGAAAACGGCACGACAACGAGAAGGAGGACAAGTCGGAGCCCGGAAAAAGCCGCGTCCGAGTCAACCCAATCCGTGACCACGTCCTTGTCTCCTCCACGAAGTGGTTTCTGTTGTTGCCTATCGATCTCTAGCCATAATCTGCGGTTTTCTGCTTGATTGGGTGTTCTGGATACGCAGGGTATCTTTTCAGTATAGTCTGACGGCCTATAGCTCACTACACATCATTTTCGCCTCTTCAACTTGTTCATGGTGCGTCACCTTCTGCGTCTGACGACACTCCTCCCATCATGCATATTGACGGCATGTTTCCATAGAGCCCGTGTGCGCCCCACCGAAACAGTAGACCTCGCGGAATTCATGGTATGTGAGAAATCCTGACAATATCAATATGTAAAGCTACAGTGTTAACATGAAGTCCGTATGCGCCAGTGGAGTATACATCGGTCACCCCAAGCCCATTCTGGAGCGCATATATGCAGGTCCAAGTCACCCTTGAAACCCGCAGGACTTCCTCAGCCACAAATGCAGGTCCTCACGTATCAATCTGAGCCGCCACGCAGGGAACATTCCGCGTCTCAGGCCCCGGTCTAGGTACCGTTGCTGGATATCCATCATCGCCAGCTACGATCGCTCGCGTCAGCCAGACCCGACTGCAATGATTGACGACAACAGGCTACGTACGTCGTTGACGAACAACTCTGCCTCCCCCTCACCCAACTCGCAGATAACGGTCGCCCAGTAGGGGCGCAACTGCGACATGACCTGCTGCACCTCGACGCATAGCGAATGCCACGTCGGCCACTCCGCCTCGGCGATCTGCGGTGGTTCGCTCTCTCGGGCTACGGCACCGACAGTGACGATGAGTACTCAAGTACTCAGGCGGCGATGATCTTGAACGGGCGCACCTCCATCGAAGACCCTCTGTCTGCAGATATCAATCCAGAGCTGTGCGTCCCGTAGCTCATCCGCGTTGGGTGCGCGGTGCACTACCGTGGGCTTCCGCACGCTGCGCCTACTGGTGTCTGTCGGCGAGATGTTGCGTCGCGGTCGGTTTAGAACGTCATCCTCGGTCCGCGCCTCCTCTGTTGGCCCACTTCGCGAGGCCTCGTACTTGGCTCTAAACTGGTTTGCTTCGCAAGATTCCAGGTGGGCGTCGACTCTCAGCCTTTTCTCCGCCCGTGTTGCAGTACTAGGGCTGGCGCCAGAGGACGCAGAGCTTGCTGCTGAGCTCGGGCGATCTCGCTTGTTGCGCACTGCTGCACTTGCTTGTCGAGTATCTTCAAATTGCGACGGTTCGTTCATGGTCTGGATCAACGCCGTGTGCCCCATCGCCCGCATTTCGCGAGCTCGTATCTCCCGCAAATTTCGCAAAAAGTGATCGAATATCGGCCGCCAGTGCTCCAGCGTGCCGATCAAGTCCTCCGGGACCCTGCGCTCGGCAATTTCCTTCTTGGAAAGCGATACGACATCGAGCCAATGTCCGAGCTCGGCCCCGTCGCGATATGGCCTTGGGCTTTTGGCTGCATGCTCCTGCCACCAACGTGACACGATGTTGTTCACGGAGCTCTCGAGGATCATCTCTTCGTATGAAAGCAGGTAGTTCTCGTATATGAGATGGAGTTGCTTCGCGATCTCCGGGCTCGACCTTGCAGGCGTACCCTGGAAGTGGACGAACCCCAGGTTCGCCGCGATCTCGGGCCAGGAACCGGTATGCGTAATCTGTAATGGCGGCGCTGAGTTAGTTCTACAGGAGAAACCGTGTGTGGCACACCTCATGACAGCCTTTCGCCTGCATCACCCCACAGAAGATTGTGTACAGCTCGATGGGCCTGCCTTCGGAGAGCTGGACGTACTGGATCTCCGACCCTTCGCGCATGGACCGGCGATGGGCGGAGAAGCCGACATCGAACATCTCCCGCAAGACGTATATGCGCGCGTGGTCTTCCATACTAATGTTGCTTACCCAGGGTCCGGGGACGACTGTGTATGCTGCCCCGCCGCTCGCACCGCACACTTATAAGTACTCCTGTGCGCCGCTCGATATCCGAGGGACGCACGCCACTGAGGGACGAGTGGCGAGCCCCATGCAGAGCGGCCCGTCCATTGTGCTTCTTTCCTGCTGTGCAGTGGCTGAGCTCGCCCGGCCTTGTAGACGTAGGTACCGCTCGGGCTTCAGTTAAGTCGACTGGTGATATCGATATGCGCGCACAGTGTTGCAGCTCTCCGAAATTGAGTGCAATGGGCATATGGATTCCTGTGGGTACTCAGCTGCAGGTGAAATGTGAACGCGCAGGGTACGACCAAAGAGGCCTCCTTTGTTTTGCTAACTCCGCCGTTATTATTATTGAGGGCCGGGACTGTGGGCCCCCACTGGAATCCAAAGTACCAACTCCCGACTCCTCCTCATGATCAATCTCGCATGTCTCACACGGTTTACGGCTTCCGCACGACGACTATTAGGATCCGGGAGTATAGCGCGAGGTTGTATCATGATGTTATCAGACGTATGATAGATGTTGACACAGACAGGCATGATGCTTACAGGTTGAGAGATGCACTGTCACGACGCGGAGGCTGTTCTTATGACACCGCAGGCTACCTTCTTCGTGGATTATATAGAGCTTGCCGCCATTTCAATCACATTGCGCTGTACCCAACGAAGCCAGCTCTCACCATTTCAGTCTTCACTACCACCGCACGACTCGGTGAGTCCTCGTGCCCAAGCTTCTCGAGATCGAGTATCTAACAGTGAGCCAATCTGTAATCCTTTAGGCATTCTCTTCTTCAACAAGTCGCAACACGTACGAGATGGACAACGTGCCGAGCTCCCCTAGAGTACCACTGGAGATCCAAGAGCACATCGTACATTTTCTCGAGAGCAGTTCGAAGGGGACTTTCTCTGCGGCTCTCGTATGTCATGCATGGTATCCTTCCGCGACGCAACGGCTCTATAATTCCCTCGAGTTCCATGACGATGAACAACTCCATCGACTTGCAGACCTTGCACTCGAGCACCCACGAGTGCGACAGCACCTTGGCTTCACCCAGATCGCCGTCTTCCATGGCCCTGCGTATAGCACGAGGTTCCCTCTCGCCCTCTCTGGTCTGTTCACCACTTTGAAAATACTCCGTCTACACGACCTGACGGAACCGCTTGACTCCGGGTTCATTCAAGAGATGTCGCTTACGTTTGTCACAAAGCTTGCAATCACGGAGGTGCAGCTGCCTCGCAGCCACAGCCGGATCGAACAGCTTGTAACTGCCTTGCGACGCCTCGAGGAGCTAGATATTGAACACCTACGAGCTGAAACAGGCGGGTCCGATTTAGAGGTGGCAAGGTTGACTCCTACAGTACGGTCGCCGAAAGTGACAGTCAAGGTGCATTGCGCGACTATGGCGTTCAACGTCTTTCACGCGAAGCCAATGCCTAGCGCGTTGTTTCCGATGTGGGGGATGAATACTGTTCCCAGCTTTGACCCACCTTTTCGGAAGCAGCGGAGCCTGTGCATCGCATTCATGGGCTGGCTCACCGACGTATCGTCATGCCGGCCGACGTTATCCTTGGAGCTTGTGCGCGACCTACCGCAGAATTGTAGCTGGAGTCCGCAGCGGGAGGACCATGATGTCCATGTCGAGGACGTGAATCAGGTTCTCCGCAAGGCCGGACCATCTTTGTATTTGTTCAAAGTGGTATATTCGGGTAAGTCGCTGTCTATCAGAATTCGTATCATCGGCTATTTACACACCATGGTACCACAGCGCAGACGCTACCGCTGTACGACCTCTCTAGGAATCCAAACCTCACGTGCATCCACTTCACCCTGCCCTATGGAAGGAGCTGGGATGCCATCGCGGATGCTTTGTACCATATGATGCGTGGCATCACTGTCTCGATGGGCAGTACCGCATGTATCTCGGAGGTTGGTACGTGCGTGCACTTTGTACGTGTCAGCACGTGCGTGCTTATGACGCCTCAGGGATCGCCCTCAAATACAAGAATAGTCTAGGATGGCTGCAGGAGATGCCCGACAGCACGTCACTAAGTGAACTGCACGCAGTCCTCACGAGTCCGGCGTACTCTAACCTCAGTCGGGCAGAGATCAGGTATGCGGGAGTGCATAGAGCGAACTGGCGATCACAGGAGGCTGAGGATGGTGCGAACGCGTGTGTGCGCGCACTTATGGAACCCTGGTACAAGCGCAATGTGCTCATCCTAACACCGATTGACTTGTATGATCGTTGGTCCTAGTGTCTTCGGAAGAGAGAATTGTCTAGCTTGGGGCTCTAACATATTCGTAGCTCGAAAGTGGCTATGGATCAATTGCCCAGTGATGAGACGATCGTCTTCCGGCGGTCAGTGGCAGTGCCGTGTTGATATAACGCTGCAGATAGCTTGATCGTCCACATGCTTACGCACGAAGACCATACACCAAGTTGAGAGATGTCCTATCGCTTCTATACCAGGTCGTGAGGGAAATCGTGTTGAAGACGAGACCGATAAGTTACAAGGTATGCACAAACAACGAAAGACTGAGATTTCATCAACGAGCCTTCGTTAGGCGGCCCCTGTAGTCTACATATCAACGTTCTCCGCCCCGTGCCTTATTTCATCTTCACATGAGGATGTCCTGCCTAGGTTCGATATATTGCAACTCTCCGACGCTCTTTGGTCAGCGCGAATGTGAACGCGGGCATTCAAGCTACGTGACGTCAGAATATGCGCAACCCAACCTATGCAAAACAATCGAACACCCACAGTGCCATCATGGAGTTCACATAAACTGTAACAGCAGTAGATACGTGAGTTTGGAGCAGTAGCATCAGACTTGAGGCTTACTTTTACCTCCTGCAATGTAGAACACTGCCCACCACATCACATCTTCCTTCTGTCCAATGATTACCTGCCACAGTGAATCATGATTGCCCGTTCATGAGACACAGCACGTGTTCAAGTGCCTACCGCTGCTGAGAAAATAATCTGTACGATGCTAGACACAATGGGGTAGTGATGTGAGTACACGAGTGCATACAAATTAACAGTGCATACGTACGCAGAGAGTACTCCGCGGTTAATGATGTAAGTAGTGAGCTTGCTAATCATTGTATCGGTGCTAAGAAGAAGCATCATCAGCAAAGAGTATGCACAGCAAAGGTCACTATACATACCTCTTAAACCCGGTCTTTCTTCTGGAGAGTACCATTGTCATGACGATACAGATGTAGATATCTACCACAGCGGAAGTGCAGGCTTTGCCAATGGGCCATACCTCAAATAAGGTTATGTGTGAGCCTGAGATCTAATATTGGCAGTAAATACTGCACATCAATATACGCACTTTGTTGTCGCGGATGGAGGAGTATATGGCCCAGTCGTGAATACTAAGTGTGATCAATGCATAGGTGAGTGTTGAGCATCCTCCAGACAGGTGTCGGTATTCACCTGTAGACGTTGATGGACACTAGAAAGCGAGCATCAGCGTACTATCGCCCGTAGCAAATAGTATCCCTACCGAGGCCGAATACTAGTAGATGCCAAGAATCCAAGTAAGAAGCCACTCGAAAATTGATATTTACGACACACCGAGTGACAGGAGCGAAAGAGCTATCTATAGGCGGTGTATGAGCGATTGATCAATCATTCCAGTTAAGAGCGGCATTATATACCGGAAGCAAAGTCAAGGCTAGCTTCAGTTCGCGTGAACTTCCTTGAAGCACTATCCGAGTCAATGCAGGGCGAAGACGCGTTAGCTGCTGACCTTAACGCGCGGAACGTTCCCATGATTCAATTTAACTCACATTGTCGTATCTGATGGATGTAGAAGCTGGAGAAACTTGGCCATGAGTGCGCTGCGTACAGTCGTTACTTTGGTACGCACATCTGTACCAGACATGTTGTGAGGGACTGCAGAGCAGGAAATATATGCATAAGCTTTGTCGTGACTCCTTTGCCGAGGGCTCGTCACGTACAGTAGCGACGCATTCAAGCTAACTTGGCGATTACGTTCGGGTACAAGGTCAGTGTTACGAGTCAGCATAATGCAGACAGAGCAATGCTTACTGCATATATTCTGGGGGGATTGGAGTAAGTCACAGCACGAATCAAAGAGGTCGTGAATGAGCACGATACGAACTTAGGGAGTTTAAGAAGACCAAACAGGTCACTATGGTGTTGGACCATGTAGTACCATCCACTCTGTTTGGCCCGTTGGTTTCCTCAATCATATCCAAGTGCAGAGATTTAGTACATACATACATGTCAGCGACTGTGGCGCTAGTATCGAGTAGCCTTTTTGCCAAATCGGAGAACGGCAGTTAAGCAGTATGTAACTGGTAAGAATTGACGGTCACTTGCCATACGACAGTAACCTGGCGAGATGAGAGTCAATCGAAATATCCCTGTTGAGTCTCGAACTCGCTATCACGCACTAAGCATTTCTCTGGCACCTTATCCCGATGGAAGAAATGTCGGTGGTAGAAGATATACTGCGCGAAGGCAAACCCGTAGAGCCTGCAACCATTACATCAGCCAGTCAAATCAGATTGAAAATGGCTAGAAGTAGAACTCACATGGCAGAAAGGATACCGGCAGAAAATATACAACCCAGAGTAGGCCCGAGATTGAGACGCAGTCCGGACATCTAGTAGGAATGTCAATAGTGCGGGGCAGGCAGTCAGTGTAGTATGTCGGCGTGAATTCTTGGTACTGGTACCAATGCTTGTGCTTGATGCCATATTAGACGTCATATATATGCTTGCCAATTGCATCGCATAGCCTCTCGTGCCCTGTAAAATGATATGTTTGTTGAAAGAACAAAGTCGAGGCTTGATGGACAGTCTGAACCGTAATGATCGCAGAAGGTGTGATAGACTGACGAGATAGCAAGGATAGCACGGATTAGATGCAAAATGAATGCAATGCGTCGAACCGGATCAACTGGATGAAGAGATCGTGCCTGACTTTGACCAACGGACAAATCGTGGCACGGTGGTCAGAAAATATAGACAGATATGATGAATTTCCAAATGACACTGATCACAACTGTTGAACACTATGACAGTGCACTGAGAGTCCGTCACCCGTCATGTTCCACTACTCGTGGACATCACGGGTGCCATTCTTTTGACATGACATGAACGTGTTTGACCGCACGAACCTCTGCAAAAATGATGCCTACTTGGTATTGCAGTGTATGCACCTCCTCCTCTGGGTACCAGCGTATGGCATGCTGTGTGCACCAAGATCCCTCGGAACGCGACTGAGGTGAGTCAATGGAGCATCGATCATCTTTCCGCAGAGATGTATAAGGTCAAACGGGGGTCCGGATACTATGCTTCACAGAAACTCAGCACTTCATGACATGTACGGGCAAACGGAGCATATTTCCCATTGATGGAGGAGAGTGAAGCACCTAGCGCACCTGAAAGAGAGCGATCACTAGTCAGATTTCAGCGCTGAGTGCGCGCCAGAAGGGTTGCTCCCTGCTGTTGCCCCTGCCAAACCAGTAATCTACCGTCCCATCAGTGTCTCACCTGAACAGACCACATCGCATCACAGCATACTCCGAAACCCCCTCTCGGTCACTGAGATAATGGTTGCAGACAGTGAGGCGGAGGTGCAGCTGTCTGCTTGACCACCGTCCCATATCCTTTTCTTGTCTCCGTACCTCGAGCCGAATGCGGTCACCGTATTACAGCGGCCGGGGAGTCACGCTATGGCGATGCATTTGATGTCCCGGATGTATCGGGCGGATCTGTCACCGTCTTGCCAATAGCTAGACGAAGACTTCGACCAGGCTGCGCACGCTGTAGTGCCGCCAGCGTTAGGCGTCGACTCGCCTCCATCTCCGACAAAGAAGACGTACACCAGGGGATAGCATAGGATGACGTACCCAATCTCGCTCGGGTCGCGCGCCAAACTTGCCAGACACGGCGCACACAAGAGAAGTCTGCACGCAACTGCTCGCGACGCACTTCACGTAAAACAACGCAATTTGTTCAACCTTGTAGACGAGGACCCGAGGGTAGCACGCAGCGAACGGCCACAGGGGCAGGTGCCTTCAAGGATGTCCAGACGGTATCACCAGCACCCAGACACTCACTCCGGTGGCCATGTCCTACCAACCTGCGCACATCAGCTCGTGCGATGGTACTGCAAACTACGCAGAGGGAATCGACGACCCACAGAATATCTCGTCCTTGTTTGGCGTAGGCTTCTCTTCATCGGCATCCCAGACCATGTTACGGATGGACAGCTGCCAGGGAGCGTGCGCGTGGTGCGTTGGCAGGAAATGTTCTTGGGCAACGAGAATGCCACTTGCGTACTCGCGTGTAGCAGAGTTGTCGTGGCGGCAAGCAAGCCAGAGGCCTACGGGTCCGAGGTCGCATTGGTGCGTGCGTTGGACTTGGAACTGAGCAGTGAAGGATATCGATTATTTGATATCGATATACACGTTGGATGGCAGGTTTTCATGCCGTCCAAATTCCGCGTGCGCGATGCTGACTTGCAGG
>KE504171.1:67975-128803 GCA_000344655.2 Fomitopsis schrenkii
AACTCGGCGAGGGCGGTGATGCCCTCTTCGGTGCCTAGGATGGTGGGTAGGTCGATTTGCGCACTCGCTGCGCGGAGTATGTGTCTAGTTGGCTCGTATCTGGGGCAGTCTTGGAGGATGTGTCTTCGCGTCTGCAATGGCGCTCCGCATGGGCAGTCATCGGGTTCGGTGGGTACATGAGAGCGGTAGTACTCGCCTGTGAACCCGTGTCCCGTCCTGCATTGTACCACTCTCCCGAATATCTCTCGCTTGAGCGTTCGGAAGTGTTTTCTGGGCTTGTCTTTCGGCGGGTCGGGTAGCGAGACAGTGACTAGACAGGGTCAACTCGACCCTGTCTTGCACGAGCTGTCGGGTCACGGTACCTGCGGCCATCGTACTACACCGACCGGGAAAAGCTCGACGCGCTCCTGCTAGGCATCAGGCTTGGGATCCTTGTGAAGGCTCTGAAAGTTTCGATGAGTCGTCGGTCCGTCGCAAGTGCGTTACTCAGTGCGTCCTGAGCGGAAATCATTGCAGCTTACTATTGCTATGACGAACAGTAGAAACACTGGCATAATATCAGCAGGTTGTTCGTAACAACATCGATCTGTAGCCCTTGTCAAGTATCACCTCTGAATCCGAGAAGCTACGTTTCGAACGGCGGAAGCAGCGACAATATCCGACAGTGGTGATATATGGCGTTCGAGAGGTTTGAACTTGGGACTCGATGCTGCACCGCAAGTCATTGATATAGCTTGCTGTCTACAGCCTTGACCTTGACATTAACCTTCGAATCACTGTCACGTGTCAGTGGTTCCGACCACACTCAGTGATGGTCGCGTGCGGAGCATCGAAGCGCAGATCTTCCCCCATACACTGACAATCTAGGGACGAGAGGAATGGTCCACACGCTCCTGGCGAGGTCAGCCCAACCTCTGGGTAATTCGAGTCGTCCTGGCTTCCTTCCAATGACAGCTGACGGAGGTCGACGAGGAAGTGATTGATGAGGATGGACGATACACTGTGCAACAGGATGCCTCACGTCAGAAATTCGGCAAATTCGTGCGAGCAATCGCAGTTGAAGTGCCTTACGGGACGACTACATATGATGTGTACGCCACATTCGCCTGAGTAATCCATATCAGCAGTGTTACTCCCTGTGTGCAGAGGATGGAACATACTGATGATGCTTTGACCCAGGCACGCATGACTACGAGCTCGAGGATGTTTAGGACCAATATTGTGCTGTCATAACCGGCATGGGAGCGTTGCTCATATAGCAATGATGCCACTTACGCAAAGTACAGGAGGCCTGGGAAGCCACGTCGTATGATGAGCTACTACAGACCCATTGGAATGCGATACAGAACCTACCGTCGCGTAGAATCAAGATTATGAGTGGACTGGACTTTCCACCTCTGAGCCCTTGCCGCCATATCTTGTATGTCCTACGCCATGTAACAACGATGACAATCAGATCAGTGAGTACGGTGCTTGTGAAAACCGCAGTGTCCACTGTAAACACATACCAGCCAGAAGCACGCATCAGCAGGACGAGCTATGCCATAAACTAGGGAGTACTCACGACTACAATGATGACTCAGTCAGGTCATTAGTAGCGAAATTTTTGCCGACCGATACTCACATGCTCTCAGTTTGAAACGTGTAGAACCGCCTCTCAGCGCACATTCCGTCACCTCCGATGTACATAGGAGATTGTCGTGCAGTCGTGTACTGTAGTGACATTCGGCACGCGATATGATAGTGCATATGTCGCCCGTGGACTTACCAGATTAATGAGCACAGGAGCCATCCCGATTAGCAAGACACCGAGCCCAGCCCCTCTGTGTCTGCTGCTTAGTGCATATACACGCAATGCCGCCAAGGCTGTACACATAAGCGACGGAATTGACGGTAAGTTCACGAACTCACCAGCTGTTACAGCAAAGAGTAGCATGTTGGCGATATAGAAGATGATATACGTCGTCTCGCACCTTCATATGGTAGCATGAAAGGTCTCGATGTATGAGACTAGAAAGCACTGCGACGTACTCCTACAGCATGCCTATTGAGAAAGCATGTGTGTTGGCCAGTGCGGATACTCACCATTGTTGTGGACCATTTTAGCACTTGTAGAAGGCATGCAACACCATACACTAGCAAGCTGTAGCGATTTGCAAGAAAAATCCACGTCGGTCCTTGAAGGAACGGCATGTGCCAGAACAATTCGACTTCTTCGTCTATGCCAAGTGCATAGTCATAGAAGATCATCACTGAGAAATTAGAGTCAGAATATGGCTGATGTAGACCAGTGATACGTGCTTACTGGCGAATGCCACGTAGAGATACCCTATAGCAATTCTGCACACCTCACGAACGCTGAGCCTCAACAAGGTCTTCATAGCATAGTCACTCACGATTCGGCTTCCAGAGTGACGTTCGTGACCGGCACGGACATCGTAACATACCTTGCCGTAGCCGTACCGTGCATATGAAGCGTGCGGTTGCCCGAGGAGATGTAGTTAGGTCACAAACAGGACGGCCACCGCGTAGGTTATATCGGCCGAGACCTAGTGGCAGTACCGTAACCTGCCAGGCCCGTGTCTCGATGGTAGAATCCGCAGCCATATACTTCGGCCTGGCACTGGCCACCGGTCACCGGCAACGACGGAAGCGTATGCGGGTGATAGGCTACAGCTGCGCTTTTGGCAGTGACATTAGTGGCATCTACGACACTGCTGGTGTCCTCATGGGAAAGCTGTGGAGAGTACGGCAGGCTAGTACGCAAGGGCCGAAAACTTGGCCTGTCACAATCATCCGCCGTGGTCGATAACGTCAAACGCCACGCGGGCAATCTAAAATACCTAGGGCATATGAAAAGCGGCAAAATGACATATTTGAAACTTAGGTCGATGCCGTAAAGACGTCAGTTGCTTTCACAGGCAGAGACACAGCCTGACTTGAACTTGCCTATTAAATTTCCAGCAACAGAGCATCCACAAGATCCAGGCGATCAGACTCTTCCTCTGTTTCAGCGCATCAGTCTTCACGAGATCCCGGACTTGTTTTAGATTGCATTGCAGGCAGCCTTGGAGAACCTGGTAGCGGTGTTGACTCGCGGACATGGAATACTCAAGCAATCAGACGCAAGCAATCAAGTCAGGTACACAAGGGTACGCACCTGCGCCGGAGGGATCATCCAGTATGGTCATGCATGACGAGTCCTTCTCGTGGTTCTTAGCGACCTTCCTGAGTAACAAAGCATGGTCATGAAAGAGAGCTCGGCGGACATACCGTGCTTGCTGCGATATTTACGATCACGCCCTACGCGCGGAACGGACCAACTCGACCTGATTGCATGGTGGCATCTTCGGGCTCACCTCGCATGCCTTCGCGAAGTACCTGACCCTGCGGTGAAGCCCACGCTCAGCGCAACGGGCACAGCAGGATGGCTGTCCCACGAACACGTACAGCTACAGTTTCACATCAGCGACGCTCTCCAGAGATCGAAATGCATCCTGTATAGCGTCCAGGGAATTGTGACTCAGGAAGGGAGATTGACGCAGTCGAGAAGCATGACTAGATCATCAAGGTAGATCCAAGGTTGCTGTCCACCACGGTCCACCACGAACGCGATGTCATAGCCATGCTCGAGATCATGCATTACCGAGCCATTTCGATGGTGGAACTGCCAGTTGTTTAGTCATCAGCGGTTTTGATAGCGATACTAATGGGAGCTGCGCACTCATCAAACTTTGCCCCGTGGTATACCGCCCCTGCCTACTTTCGATTCATTCTCGCCTCCGCACGCAGAGGCGATACCGTCAGAGTGGCGTAACCTGCAGGAGATTGCAGTTGCAGTTCTAGCTGAGCCCCGAGACCAGGAGTGAGATGGGGAAGGGCGGATGTCAGGATGTCGAGACCTACACATGCGTCGGCCAATTGAGTCTCATGTACGCACAACTCATGTGAGCGTGGTGCTTCCAGTCGACGAGATACATCAAGCGTAGACTCGTAAGTGTCAAGCTGCGTCTCGAGGAAGTGATCAGCTACCCAAGCAGGAGTTAAGGGCGCTCAGCGGCTTGAAGCTATGCGACGTCGGTGATGAACGTTGCGAAGGATCACAACGACAATTGCTACACTGGCAGTGTGGATTTTGCTGTAGAGTAGTCGAGAAACAGCAGGTGTTGGAGACTGGCAAACGACGTAAGATTGAGCTAGCAAGAAGGTACCTGCATACTATTAGTCGCTCCGGAGATCAAAAAGCAGCCATTATGGAGTATTCAGTAGACACTTTTGATGATGTTGCGGACAAATCCTCAGAATAGCGGATGACCGCGTACTCTTCCGAAGCGCAACTCCTCGACGCCCTCAGCCTCTCGCCCAGCAACCCCAGGCCCAAAGACGCTCTCGTCCGGGATACTCTCCAGGCGCACGAGCTCTCTCCGCAAGTACGCAACAAGGGCAGCCATAAGTTCCGGGTAGGCAACATACTTGTCCGCCTCGTTGGGTGCGTAGTCGTGCACGCCAGAGCCATCGTCCCGTGCCTCCTCCACTTCCAGGCCACGCTCGTCGATCTTCTTTACCTTCTCCACCTCCCCGCCGACGAGGTTGACGGAGCGCCGGAAGTACGTCGACGGGTCCTGCGCGTCGGACGGGTAGACGATTCCTCGCGCCCCACGTGCACCCAAGATGTTCCGCCAGACAACTGCAGCCATGTCCGTGTCACCACGGAGGAGGGAGATGTCGAAGGACATGCCCATGCCTGCCCACTGCTCCTTGAATATTTTCATCTGCTGTCCCACCAAGCGCTCGGGTGCGCGTCCCTTCGGCCGTTTCTGGCCTGGGTTCGCGATGGAGTAGAAGTGCGAGGGTATGGTATACGGATTGGCGGCAGCGGAAGGTGTAGCGGCGATCTCGGGCGAAGCGGGTTGGAGAATTGCGCGCACGCGATCCTCTACATCGAGAAAGAAGTGGTCGATAAGTGCTTGTACGGAGTTGGTGCCGTGGGGTGGAGGAAGAGCCCGTAAGCGAACGGTGAGTAGCCAGACGTGTAGGTTAACGATGGTGAACCACGACTGGAAGGTCGGGGGTAAATGGCACTCTGCAAAGAGTCATGTTAGCGACAGCGCGTGCCTTCCGAGGTTCCCGGACTACATCCGCCAAAAGCGCGTCGTCACAGTGCAATAATCCACGGGCTGCACGATAACGAAGGCACACATGGAAAGACGCGCCCCAACCCTCTGAACTTGCAGTGAAATCACGCACCTTCCTGCCAAAACGCCTTGTCCTCCTCCGGTCTGACGATGCACAGCTGCTCGTACATAGCGAAAGCGCGTCTCCCCGCAACTTGCTTTGGGCTGCCGTATCCCATCAGGTTTGCAGCCTGTAGGAACACCCTTTTGAGCGATGGTGAAGCTTCCACTTTCTTCGTGAGCCATGACTTTTCGCGCGAGGGTACAGTTGAAGGTCCGGGAACGGGTTCAGTCGACGGCTGCTGCTCTGCTGGTGGGGGCGCAGAAGAGACTCGTCGAGTACACCGTCGCAGTGCATCGCTGGCGTTCCTAGCTCCCCGCGCGAGTGTCGAACGTGGCAACATCGAGGGGTCGTCGAAGATGAGGGCGGGGATACAGGAGTGATGCCTTGCGCGCTACGTGTGTCCGACCCTGTGCCGTGTTCTCCGTAGCCGTGTCCACTCACCACAAAATTAGCTACTTAGCCGTTGAATTCCACACTTGCAACGGCAGGCGAGAACTCACGGAAGATGATGGCAAGCAAGCGGCAATATTTATGGACATTTCATTCCGAATTCATCAAGGGTAGGCGCAGTCCCGGGCGCTTACGTCCTCCTACATCCTCTCCTCCAAGTCCTTGCACCCCTCCTCTTTCCCAGACCTCCATTCGAGCTGAGGACTACAACTTCTCTCGCTTCATTTTCATATCTGCTCATGGATGGGCCCTCTTGCTCGCCAACAAAGTCTTCGGCAGTAGACTTGACTGGATCTCCCGCTGGCCTTGGCGTTCTTCCGCGCCCGAATTCGCCTACAATGTCGTCCGAACCTCGAAGTAGCTTTGCTCGACGGCGAGCGAGCTGGGGACATGTCGAGCCCGGGCAGGATCCTTTGCGCATTGGAACTGAGCTCCCCAACCCACCAAAGTCGAGCTGGCGACTCGACGACGACCCCTTTGCTTCCCCCATGGACGAGCGCGCGTACGGGCACGACATGCCGTACCGCGACGCCCGCACCCGTTACGACAACGCTACAGGTAGCTTCCAGACATCGCAGGCAGGCCCCTCTACTGTCTCTCTCATTTCAGAATTTCGCGACTCAGGGGACGGCCACCGCGAGGACGACGAGGCACGCTTGACCAGCAACATGGACTCGGCGGGCAGGGATGGAGGCGGTGCCGCGTGGGCTATGTCTGACGGCGAGGATCCCGAGCGGTCAGGCGGATCGGCACGCTCACGGCGGAAAGCAAGTCGTTACGGTGCGTCGCCGTCGCCGCTGAAGAAGACGGGGAACACGTTCAAACTCATGACGGGCAACCTCCGCCGAGCGTCGATACGTGTCGTGAACTTTGCCGGGTTCGGGTTGGAGGACCATGTGCGGCTCGCAGATGCAGAGGAGGAGTCTCCAGAGCATACGCTTGTCGACAAACCCGAAGCAGATGACTCCGGTGAGGAGGACGAGGTCGCCACTATTCCGGACCTGTCCAGGAGCCTCCCCATCCGTGGGCGCACGCTGGGTGTGTTTGGGCCGACGAGCAGGGTCCGCATGGCGATGTATCACTTCCTCGTGTATCCGTGGACAGAGCCAATCATACTCCTTCTCATCATCGCCAATGCAGTCATCCTCATCATACAGTCGCACATATCGGAGGCACTAGACTCGAATCAAAACCCGCCCCAAGTAAAAGGTTATTTCCACCACTGGGAAGACTACGCCTTGTTTGGGCTGTTTTGTTTCTTCACGTACGTCTCCTCTTTCACTCTGGACGGTAAAGTGGTTGATTTTGCTTAGGTTGGAAGCATTTGCTCGAATGAGTGTATCAGGATTCCTCCTAGACCCCGACGTCCCCGTATCCTCGCTGTTCACTTCTGTTTCCTTCTCGTCATACCCGGACTCTTCGATACCCTCTATGCGCATGGAACAATATACACCGCTTACCCGCAATCCGTCGTCGCTCTCTCGCACCGGCTCACACGGACATTCCACCACTAGCCTAGCTTCCCGCCGCTTCAACGTCGTACAACAGTTACAGCACTTTGCACATAATCTAGCGCGACCCTTCGCACTGCAGCATCACTCTTTCTCCCTTCCCCTACAACCCCAACGAACGCCCTCCTCTTCAACAGTCCAGCGGACGCCGTCTACACAGCACAACCGTTCGGACACCACGAATTCGCGAACGGCGATCCTCGAGCCGGCCCTCGCCAAAGCGCAGGAGGCGTACGCGCACATGCGAAACCCTTCCGAACCGACGGTCTTCTCGACTGCGCTGCGTTCGGACCACCCGGATGTACTTGGGCTCCCGTTCCGGCTCAGCGTAGCAAACGCACGGCATCAGACACAGCGGAACGTACCCTACCTTCGCCATAGTTGGACCCGCACCGACCTCGTCGCCATCGTCGGCTTCTGGGTTTCGTTCGCTCTGGCTACCGTCGGCGTCGAGCGCGGAGAGTATCACATCGGTATCTTTCGGGCTATGAGTGTTTTGCGTACCGCGAGACTACTCGCCATCACGTCCGGTACGACGACAATCATGCGTTCGCTCAAGATAGCGCGCCCATTGCTCGCGAGTGTCGCATACTTCGTGTTCTACGCTATGATTCTGTTCTCGTGAGTTGCTGTCAATTGCTGATCGCCGACTTATGTCCTAACACTCGCGAAAGGATTATCGGTATCCAGTCGTTCAAAGGCTCTTACCTCCGCTCCTGCAACCTACTACCTGCGCTTGGTGAGAACACCACAGATCTAGGACAGAATTGTGGGGCCTACGTCAACGCTACTACACTCGAAGTCATGGGTTATTTGAAGCAAGACGGGACCTACGGCCCAGCCAAAGGCTATACCTGCCCTGCCGGTCAGATCTGCATGGTAATATTGTGTCAAGATTTGCGTACGAGACCATGAACACGCTGACCGTAAATCCCCGTTGCTCAGGAAGACCAGACGAATCCGTACGGTAACTTGGAGAGCTTCGACACCATCTACTACTCGGCGTTACAGGTCTTCATTGTCGTCTCCGCGAACGGTGTAAGTCCTGCCACGTGACCTCGTCGACGCTCTCTCACTCGAGCTGCATAGTGGTCTCCGATCATGTATAACATGATGGACGCAGAGTTCTTCGTGTCGTGCCTTTTCTTCATCACTTGCATCGTTATCTTGAACTTTTGGCTTATTAACTTGTTCGTTGCGGTCATTACGAACACGTTTGCGGCCATCAGGGCGGACACGAAGAAGAGTGCGTTCGGTGCGGCAATGTGCGTGTACAATGATCTTATCACAGAAACGTGAAACTCAAATCACGCCACAGGGAGGCACCTGCCATCGACGAGAACGATGAGGGGTGGACTGTGATTGACGGCAGACGTGTGTCGTCTCGCAACCATATCAAGGACATATATGAAAGCATCAGTTGGTGCTGGGTGGCCCTTGCGTTGGCTTCGCTCATCCTCCAGGCCACACGCGAAGTGGACATGAGCTCCACCCACGTACAGATATTGAACATTGGCGAGTTGGTGATCACCATTGCCTTCGATATCGAGATCTTCATACGGGTGGCGGCGCATCTGCCAGACTGGCGCGCTTTCTTCTACCGTGGGCAGAACCTTCTTGACTTGCTGCTTGCTGTTGGCTCCAGTATCATCCAGATACCGGCCATACACGACTCGTCTGTCTACCCTTGGTTCACCATCTTCCAGCTTGCGCGGTTTTACCGGGTTATTCTTGAGATCCCTCGCATGAAGCCGTTACTCGTGAGTCCAACCACTCGCAGAGCGTCCCCAGGCTAACGTTTTGCTATAGCTCGCTGTCTTCGGTAATATGTATGGTTTGGCCAACATGACGTTATTCCTCGTCATGTTGAACTTCGTCGCTGCACTCGTCGGCGTCCAGTTGATGCGGGGGGACATTCCACGGGGACAGTACATCGACTATGGCCAGATCTTCAACTCATTCCTGGCCGCATACCAGCTTTTCTCTTCCGAGAATTGGACCAACGTGCTGTATGGCGTAGGACAGCCCGAGGTACCTCTCCGACAGGCCCCTGTCGTTGTGTTGTACCTCACCGGATGGTTCGCGCTCGCCAATTGTGTGTGCTTTCATCGCGATTCGCTTCATCTTTCTGATTTTGCCTTCAGTTATCGTGCTGCAGATGTTCATTGCCGTCATCAACGAAAACTTCGAGATCGCGGAGAACTCCAAGAAAAGCAGACAGGCATCTCACTACTGGGCAGCGCATCGGCCCCAGGAGACCCATATCCCTTGGCTTCGTCGGCTGAATCCGTACCGATGGATCAAGGCACAGCCGAAGGCGATTGCGGTCGAGCAGCTGCCATCGGACCTCATTCTTCCCATGCAAAAGACATTGGTTGATTCGTACCCGATGCAGGAGAAAGTTGCGGCGGACGTACGTTTGTCTCATCAAATCTGATTCATGTCATGCTTAAAGGCACCACATTGTAGGAACCTTTCACTCAGAGCATCTTCGCGAAGCAAAGTGCGCGATCGTATCTGCGTCACCTGCAACAGCTCTTCGCTGGCGAGACAGACGCTGACCGCGTGCCACTTGCAACCATGCGGAAGAACCGTCGCGACTCTACGATACCTCAGGATGCAATAGACGAAGAGACCGAGCGTCATCTGTATGTATCTCGCTTTGTGCTTTTTTGTCCGTCTGACCGGCACACAGTGAGTTACTGGCCGCTCTGAACTCTGAGGCTGCGGGGGCTGAAGACCTGACCGATATTTTGTACGAGCGTCGGGCTCGAAGGGCTGACTTCATCCGGGACCACCCGACATACGACAAGACGTTCTGGTTGTTCTCACATAGGAACGCTATCCGACGTTTCTGTCAAAAACTGGTCTCCCCGGCCGGCGGCGAGCGTATATTTGGCATTCCACCGTCCCCGATCGCGCATCCAATTTTCCAGGTCGTCCTCCTGCTCGCTGTCATCGGTGGGATCGTCGTCGAGTGTGTGGCCACCCCGCTGTATCGCCGCAATTACCAGCAGAATCTCGGTCAGCAGCGTGGATCTTGGTTCGATATCGCCGAGGCTGCGTTTGGCTTCGCTCTCTTGCTCGAGTTCATGATCAAGGTCGTTGCCGACGGGTTCGCCTTCACGCCTAACGCATATGTGCGGAGCATATGGAACATCCTCGACTTCTTCATCTTGACCGGTATCCTGGTCAACATCTTCAGCAGCCTGATCTTCATTGCGGGAATCAGTCGGTTGACGAGGTCGTTGAAAGCGTTACGAGCCCTCCGTCTGATCACTCTCATCAACGTCATGCGTTCCACTTTCGAGTCGCTGATCATATCCGGCGTGGCGCGGATCATGGATGCCTGCCTCCTGGCGATCTTGTACATGATTCCCTATGCCGTCTGGGGGCTCAACATATTTGTCGGTCTCATGAAGGAATGCAATGACGGCAGCGTGGCCAACGTCGAGGGATGTGTGGACGAATACTCGAACAATGTCGTCGGCAATAACCCAAACGGCTACGGCTTCCTGGTACCCAGGGTCTGGGCCGATCCAAACCCATCTACCACGTTCTCGTTCGACAACTTCCGAGCCTCGCTGTTAATTCTATTCGAGATCGTCTCCTTGGAAGGTTGGATCGACGTCACTACCGTCGCCGTCAGTTTGGTGGGGCAAGGGCAACAGCCGCAGATGAACGCGCGACAGTTCAATTCAATTTTCTTCCTCATCTACAACCTGCTCGGTGCGGTCATTATACTGACCTTGTTCGTCAGGTACGTGTTGCAGCCGTGGTGTCCCGTATCACGCGATTGACATCTTTCCAGTATCATCATAGGCAACTTCACTTCGAAGACAGGATCAGCCTATCTGACGCAACCGCAGCGTGAATGGATTGACTTGCAGAAGTTAATCAAGCGCCAGCGACCATCTAGACGACCCGAACGTAGGCCAACATGGCTCATCAGAGCCTGGTGCTTCGATCGTGCGGTCCACAAGCATGGGTGGTGGCATAGGACGATGACCATAGTGTTCACGCTTCATGTGATTGTGCTCATGTGAGTTCAGTGAGGCACTCTTGCGAGGCTAGCTAACACGGTGGTGCTAGGACGCAAACCCTCGGTACCACGTCAGCGCTTGACCGTACTCGTGGTAAGAGCTTAGCATGTATGATCTTGAGGAAAGCCCTCACTAGTTTTTCTAGACGCATTCTTCTTCGTGGTTACTGTCGTCTACTCCATCGATACGCTTGTGCGATTTTTCGGTCTAGGCTGGCACAGCTTCACCGCAAATGGGTGGAACATCTTTGACTTCATCGTCGCGGGGGGAAGCCTTCTAACTACTTTCGTCGTTGACTTCGGTTCTAGCGGATTTGCGATGGAGCAGCTACAGAAGCTGTTCCTCACGTCCATCGCATTCAAGCTGGTGCAGCGCACCAATTCACTTAATAAATTCTTCAAGACCGCCGTGTACGTTCATTTGCATTTATCGATGGCACGTGCCGCTCATCGTCGTTTCAGCGCGAGCTTGCCCGTTATCATCAGCCTTCTGTTGTTGTGGATAATTCTCTTCTTCTTTTTTGCCATCATGTACATCGAGGTGTTCAGCATGACGAAGTGGAACTCGGCGGAAACCAGAAATGAGAACTACACGACCATGTCAAAAGCCCTTGTTATGCTCGCATTCATGACGACAGGGTGAGTGTCGGTCTAACTCACAGCGCAATGACCCTGAACTTCATCCTTTACTCAGCGAGGGTTGGAACCAGTACATGCACGATTTGTAAGTCATGCTCATCTCAACTGTTTCCGCCTGTGACTGACTCAGACCTTCACAGCGCGTTGGAGTATCCGCGATGCACCATACTACCCAATGGTGAAACCGACTGCGGCAGTAGGGCCTGGGCCTTCACATTGTTCATCGCATGGAATGTTCTCAGCATGGTGGGTCTAATGACCGTATGTTATATTGCCACACTGACCATGCGCTGTGCTTTAGTATATCTTCGTCAACCTGTTCGTTGGTATGCTCTGAGTCTCCTAGCATGTAATGAAATCTATCTGATGCCGCGGCTAGGTGTGGTCGTCGAAAGCTTCTACTATGTCTTCCAGATGTCAGGCGGATCGAAGTCCATCACTCGTGAGGAGATGCGTAACTTCAAGAAAGTCTGGGCGCAGTATGCCAATCCAAAGACTGGGTACTTGGAGAGGGATCAGTTTGTGCCTTTCTTCGGCGTGAGTGTCGCTCCTCGGAACTCGCAAACCGACTGATTGAACTCTGTCGCAGAGACTGAGCGGGATCTTCGAAGTGCGCATATATCCCGCTGAATTCAGCATCCCGCGAATCATGGCAAGGGCGGCTGCAGACTTGTCTTCAACATCTGGTTGGACTCCGAACGTCGTCGAGGGTATGGAATTGGACAAACTGAACGCTACTTTGAGCGGCTTGGATCGCGCCGCCATCAAGAGGAGGAAGAACTTGTATAATCGACTATATCACGAAGCCCGAATATCCCACGAGCCTGGAAAGGGCTTATCCTTCACGAACATGCTTTTGTTGCTAGCTCATCACAAGCTCATCGTCGATCGGGATGCCTTGGTGTCAGTCCGCTTATGTTGTATGTGTTGCCTTCCTGACTTTCTCTGCAGATTGAAGGATCTAGTCATACGGACGGAGACCAACAAGCTCGTCACTGACCTTGTTGACTTTGACCGTGTCCAGTCCTTATTGCTGATGATATCATATCGACGGCGGTACCTTGCAATGCGAGATGAAGCACGGCGGCAGAAATTGGTAGACCAAGGTATGTCACCACTGCTGTCAGTGCCTTTGATGCCGAAGCTCACTATACTTGCTCGAGCAGAGATACCTGCTATTGTGGTCGATGATCTACTTGTTACACCCCCTCTCGTGACACGCGACATCACTTCTCCAGGCAGAGACAGTTCTATCGAACGCTTCGCCGGCCCGGAATCACCGTTGTCCCCAACCTTCCCCGATTTCACACTGACGCCTGATTCTCCGTCTCAATCATACTCGCGGAGAAGGGTCAGTGATATCAGCATGCTGTCGCTGAGTCCCGGGCTCTCGTGAGTGCTCACGACTGTACCACGCACTGTCACTGACCAGTGCCGTAGCCCGGAGACGTCTGTGCGTGACCCTCACTCGCCAGTGGAGGATACGCAGAATATCCTTGCGAATATGCAAGGGTCGATCTGGAATGGTGTGTACTCTCAGTCTCTCATCGTATTGTGCTCAAACGCGGTCAACAGAGATGATGCTGGAAGCTGAAGAGGAGGAACGCTGAGGTTGTGTTTTGCTGCATTTCATCTATAGGACTATAGGCACAGTCATTAGAATGTAGACGCACCGCATATCGTTGTAGACACCAGGACAATGTACTAGCGTAAGACCTTATTATGTAACTTATCACGCAGGGCAGAAGCAGAAAGTAGCGAAGAACTAGTGAAGCATCAATTGGCCGAGATAACATACAGCACAACAGTCGTAAAGTGATCAGAACCGACCCCGTCGTGGCTTCCATACGCCCTTCTTCTCAACAGTCTGGAAACCTTCTTCCTTCACAGGCTCTTCCTTCGCAGGGGCAGGGGCAGGTGGCGCTCTGGGTGCTGGCGAGGCAGCGCGAGGGGTGGCCGTACCCGTTGCATCTGGTTCCTTCTTCGCCGCCTCCCTAGCGCGCCATCCGCCTCCACTTAACGCGCCAGGACGATACTTGGGGACTGCAGCTGCGGCAGGACTCTCTGACCGGGGAGGGCTGGCTGCGCGAGCCGCGGAAACAGTGCCGGGGCGTCTCCAAGTGTCGGTGCCAGTGCTGGGAGCAGCACGCACAGGAATGGGCGCCTGCGCTGCAGGAGCTTTGCTACGCTCAGCTGCACGAGCCTTCGCTCTCTCAAGGGCCTCCTCCTCGCGCTGTTGCTGTAGGCGAACCTGCGCATCGCGGGCAGCCCGGTCTTCTTCACGCTTCCTGACTGCTTCGGCCCGGGCCTCCTCTTCTTCGCGCTTCTTGGCTTCGATCCGAGCACGCTCTGCCTCCTCTTCGGCGGCACGCCGTTCCTCCTCCGCAATGCGCTCTGATACGACTCGGTCAAAGAACTGAGGGTGAAAGAAGAAGATGAACCGGGCTTACCTGCTTCCTGCTGGCGCTCTTCCTCTTCTTTCTCACGCTCGATCCGCTCCTCGTCCTCGCGACGCAGCCGCTCTTCTTCGCGCCGCTTGAGGACGACCGCCTTGCGCTTGGCCTTCTCCTCCTCAATCTTGTTTTGAGCGAGCTCCTGCCTACGCTGGAACTCCTCTTTCCGCTTGCCCATGATCTCCTCCTTCTTCACAAGATAGTCGGGCATCGCGCGCGCGAGCCGCTTCTTCGTCTCCATGTCGCGCTGGTAGCCCAGGCGGTGTGCCTCGAGACGGGACTTCTGGGCAGCCTCGAACGCAGCCTTATCGCTCTCCTGCTGGAGGTCGTAGTCTTTGGAAAGGAGAGGTCGCTCCTCCTTACGATATGCGCGCTCAATGTGGTCAAGGCGCTTGGAGGCAATGCGCATACGCTCCGCGAGCTCTTTCTTCTCCTTCGCGAGCTGTTCGACCTGGAGCCGCATGAGATTGTCCGTGCTCATGTTATCCATATCCTAGTCGCAGCCGTCAACACCATAAGTAGCCTGTCATGAATAATGGTGCTTACTTCGATGTCGACTTTGAGGGTACCCTTCTCCTTGAGACTTTGCGCGAGCTTCCGAGCCTCCTCGTTCCGGATGTTCTCGATCTCCCTTCGGGCACGTTCGACCTCCTTTTTGCGTAGATCCTCCATCGCCTTCCGCGACTCCTTCTCCTTCTCGAGGCGGGAGAGCTCAGCACGGCGACTAGCCTCCTCCTTCTCCTTGCGCACGGAGAGCTCGGACAGGAGCTCACGCCGGCGGGCGACGATAGCGCGACGGACCTGAAGAGCCTTGCGCTCCGCCTGCGCGGCGGCGACAAGAGCAGTGAACCTTGCCTGCTGCTCTTCCTCGGCAAGAGGCGCGGGGGGGTAGAGGGTCGCGAGCGAATTATGAAGGCAGGACGCGAGGCTGCTGAGGCGCGTGCGCACGAATTCGGACATCGAGGGCTGCACAGCGCCAGCTGCGGCGGACGTAGAAGTCGACGAGCTCGGGTCCTCGACGAGGGCAAAGGCACCGTCGATGAAGGTAACAGAACCCTCGGCGTGGTCGACGCGGACGTTCAACTCGCCCCGGCGCGCACAGCCCATAACGTATGCCTCAATCTGCTCCTCGTCATAGACCGCGGTACCCTCGACGCCGAGATCACGGATGGGCGCCACGAGTTCGTGAAGGGTGGTGATGTTGATGGTAGAGTACACCTGAGAGAGCTGCGAGAGAAGGCGCGAGAGGAGGGCCCTCTGGAGAAGAGGGACATATGACGAGTACGTGCTGTCACTCGGGAGCGCCTTTAACAACGGCTCGACGGAGGAGCAGAGACTGTGCGGGTCGAAGGTGACCTCGAGCACGCCGTACAACTCTTTGACTGATGGCGGCGATAGCTTCAGGACGTTGCGCGCGAGCTATCCCCAATATGAGTAGAAGTCATATGGGAGAGAAAGCGAGGACTAACAGCATCCTTCAGCAAGCCGGCACGAGTGGGCGTCTTGGTAAGGCCAAGTAGCGCGGTCAGCCGCGCAGTCTTGCCCTTACCCTCCTCAGCCACGCTCTCCTCGCCCTGCAAGCCGACGGGCACAGCGAGGGCACTGATCAGAACCTGCCCGGCTAGTCGGCTCAGCTCCTCCTCCGACTTGCCACCCGTGGCCGTGACGATAGCGTAATACCGACTCCAGGCGGCGGCGTGGTAGAGAGCGTTACCGCTCATGAGAAAGATTCGGGTAAGCTTTTCGTAGTAGTTGGCCATCATAGCGGGACGCGGTGCCTTCTTGGCTATGGTAAGGAGGTTGTGTACATCTTCGACCGATCGGAAGGCCTCCTGCCAGAGCTCGAGTTCCACCGAAGTGTTGAGTTGCGCGAATCGAGTGTCGAGATGATGTTGGAGGGTGTCGGGGTCAGAAAGGTTGATGGAGTGAGTTTGGTGGGCATACTTGGCGACGTTCGCCAGGTGAAGCCGGAGCGTCTCACATAACCGTCGGAACTCGACTTTGCGCTCGTGTTTTAAGCAGAAGCGGAACGCCTGCTGTGCGATTTGCTGTGGAGCGAACGCAGTGAATACAAGCAACATGAGACATCCATTACTGCTGACGCACCTGGTATATCGTCTCTAACCGAGCATTGTTCTTGAGGGTCTCCAGAGCCGTGCGATAGCTCTCCCACAGGAACTTGAGCCATGGCGTGACAAGAGCCCTATCCGTCCTATCTTTGCTCTGGTCCCCACTCACAGCTCCGAGCAAGATACTCTCTGGCGTCTCGCTCGCTTCCAGATCATCCACATCCGTAAGCGCGACCGCCTTCTCCGCCTTCTCCTGCGCCTCCTGTACTTTTGCGTCCGCGAGCTGGATGAAGCGGTTGATGACGACTTCAATGGATGCGACGCTGCTATTTTGCGCGATGTTCTTGTATTGCATCAGCCCTTCCTTGGCTGTGCGGCCCTTGCGCATGTCGACACACAATTCGATGAAGCGAAGCATGATGGGTTCCAGCGATGCGAGGGGTGCTGAGCGGAACCGCTTCGAGGAGAACATCTCCGTCAAGGACTGCAGAGCTGCGTGCATCTGCCCCACTGATACGAGGCCTTCGGCCTGCTTGAGGATCGCCTCCGGCTTGGAATACGGCGCCATGGTGTTCTCGGTTTCGTTCTTCTACCAGGACTGATCAACCTCTCTGAGGAGAGTGAGGTCGTAATAGCCTTACCTACGGCTTCGAGCGCTACGACCGAGCGAAGTGCCTGCGAGAGGGCTAGTTTGGGTGGGGGGGCTCGGTAGGCGTCGAGGGTAAGCAGGAAGCAGATTTTGCGGTGACGGTAGAAGTCTGGGACGCGTGCGCAGATAAGGTTTTGTCCCGCTACTCGGCGCGTCGGAGCTCAAATACTATCACACACTTACAAGTCACTTCGCTCCCCGCTGATTGTGGGCTTTGTCCCATACTCAGTTAATACTTAGTGATGTAAGAGTCTGCTCTCCCGTCTGAATCTGCCGTACGTGCATGCTGCATGGTCGACATCCTTCTCTTTGTGCTACTGTCCTTGTAGTGTGCTACGTCTTGGTACGAGCTCTGGCCATGCTACAGGAAAACCGGTACATTCGGAGTGATTCCTATTGGCCGTCGTCTGCGATCTACAGTCTTAACCTGGCCAATGGGTTGTGAGTAATTGCAGCGAGGGACCCCCTTGGCTTCTCATTCTCGGGGATGTCAGTCGTCTGCTACCCTCTGCACGCTATCTACTTCGCGACGAAGCCGGGTTCGTTGTCATAGGAAGAATATGATATGTCGCCGCTTTCAATGCCTCATCCTGGCGAGTGCCACAGTATTCCTGGTGCAAACTTCCCCGACTCTGACAGATTAGGATACGCATTGCTACTAGATGCTTATGGCCATGTGGCTCAGGCTCTCCGCTCGTCCCAAGCTGTTACGGCGCAGGCTGTGTCAGAGACCATTCCCGCTCGTTAAGGGCCCGTGAAATGTTATGTATGCAGGCCTAACAAAGACAGAGCGAGACATGCTCGCTGCCACCCGCAGCGCCTGTTCCCTCGTCAGCGAACCATTGAGCTGGTCGAGTGGCTGCGGACATCGCTGGGGTAAGTAAGTGCTTATTGATAAGTATATGATGCGTCGCAGTATATGCCGAAATGCTCGGCATGCAGCGCATGCATCTTCGTTGTTCTAACTGAATAGGAGACAGGGCGTCGACGCACAGTAGCGGCACTATATTGAGGTCGTCGTCACAGCTCTGGCCAGTCCCGGTGATGGTGTTGCAACTTCAGCCCGGAAGTAATATATTGGTGAGTCGTGGCTTGTCGAGGCTTCATTTCTCCAGGCTAACTGTCAAGATCTAAGAGTTCGGTAGCCTTATATCTGCGCGTATCCGTGGAATAGGCGTGCTGTACCCGTTACACTGAGCATGGCATTCACCACGGGGTCATTTCCTTCATGATGAAGGCATGCGAGGCGAGCCTGAAGATGCCACCATGCAGTCAGATTGATTTGGTCCGTTCTACGAGCAGGGGTGACCGATCGCTATAAGCACGGTATCTCCGTCGGCTCTGTTTCTTGACCATGGTTTGTTACACAGGAAGGTCGCATGCATGGCCTTGCTCGGTGAGCCCTCCAGCGCAGGTGCGTACCCTGCGTACCCGGCTTGATTGCTCTCCTCTAGCACCGCTGCCGAAGTTACAGTTATTGTATCTATTGAGCGCTGTCACGCACCGCATGTCAATGGTATGCGTGTGTGGCGTGACTCAATGGATTCCCCTCCTCCGGGGTTGCAGGCAATGCAATTTCAAATGGGCTCGAACTGTAGCCCGTGAAGATCGATGCATTAGAATGGGAAGAGCACGATTACCTGGACCCCATGGATGCTCAATAACGAAGGGCGCGATTGTGCTGGTGGAGACGTAAGCTGAATACTGGCTCTGTCTCTCTGCCTGAGAAAACGACTGACGTCTTACGGTAACGACTTACGTTCTAGATGTCGGACGCTGACAGGACAATTTGCCGCTGTCACCGATACCCACCAGGAACATAGTGCGTAGCTGCGGAGTTTACCACTGAGACACGGGCCTCGAAAGTATATTGTTACAAGTCTGGCAGGTGATGGTACTGCCACTACGTTTCGGCCCTTATAACTCACGCGCTGGTCGTCCTGATGCTTGACTGCCACACCTCGGACAACCGCACGCTTCAGATACTGTGGCGAAGTGTGATATTATGTCCGTGCCGGTCACGAACACCAGTCTGGAAGCCGAATCGTGAGTCCTTATGCTATGCCAGCATTGTTGAGACTCAGTGTTCGCGATGTGTGCAGAACAGCTACAGGGTATCTCTACGTGGCATTCGCCAGTGAGTATTACTGCTGTATACCAGCTGTAATGTAACCCTAACATCTCCCAGTGATCATCTTCTACGACTATGCACTTGGCATAGACGAAGAAGTCGAATTGTTCTGGCGCATGCCGTTCCTCGGACCGACGTGGGTTTTTCTTGCAAATCGCTACAGCCTGCTAGTGTATGGTGTCGCATGCCTTCTACAAGTCCCAACATGGACTATAACTACGGTGCGTATCCACACTGACCAACACACATGCCTTCTCATCTAGCGTGCTGTAGGGGTACGCCTCGAGGCTTTCTAAATCCACACATTACATTGAGACCTTTGTGCTACTTATGTGCAGGTGCGAGACGACGTATATCATTTTCTATATCGCCAACCTGCTACTCTTTGCCCTAACAGCTGGTGAGTACATAAAAGGATCCTGTTAACCCCGTCACTTATGTATACAGCCTTCGCGGCGTTGCGCGTATACGCACTAAGCAACAGACACAGAGGGGCTGGACTCGGTGTCTTGCTAATCGGGATGGGTCCAGTGTTCATCAATCTGGTAAGTCCCCGGGCGTGATATGCACCAATCTATTGCGCTGATTAACACTACAGTACACGACTGCACGGCAATCTCCTATGTACATTGGAGACGACGGAATTTGCGCTGCGAAGCGGTTCTACACATTTCACATTGAGAGCATGTGAGTATCTGTCGGCAAAATCTTCGCTACTACTGTACTGACCTTACCGACCCATAATCATAGCCGTGAGTATTCCCTGGTTTATGGCATAGCTCGTCCGGGCGATGCGTGCTTCTGGCTCACATTTGTTTGCAGTGGACACTGCAATCTTCGCAAGCACCGTGCTCACCGATTTGATCGTCATCGTTGTTACATGGCGTAAGACAAACAGGATGTGGCTGCAAGGGCGCAAAAGCGGAACATCCAGTCCACTCATAATCTTGATTCTACGCGACGGTAGGTTCTGTATTGCATTCCAATGGGTCTGTAGTAGCTCATCATACGACGTGGCTTCCAAGGCCTTCTGTACTTTGCGTAAGTGACGCCATTGCTATATGAGCAACGCTCCCATGCCGGTTATGACAGCACAATATTGGTCCTGAACGTCCTCGAGCTCGTAGTCATGCGTGCCTGGGTCAAAGCATCATCAGTACGTTCCATCCTCTGCGCACAGGGCATAACACCGCTAATCTGGATTACTCAGGCGAATGTGGCGTACACATCATATGTAGTCGTCCCGTAAGGCTCTTCAACTACGATTGCTCGCACGAATCTGCCGAATTTCTGACATGAAGCATCCTGTTGGACAGTGTATCGTCCATCCTCATCAATCACTTCCTCGTCGACCTCCGTCAGCTGTCATTGGAAGGAAGCCAGGACGACTCGAATTACCCCGAGGTTGGGCTGACCTCACCAGGAGCGTGTGGACCATTCCTCTCGTCCCTAGATTGTCAGTGTATGGGGGAAGACCTGCGCTTCGATACTCCGCACGCGACCATCACTGACACTGCGGACAGACCGGTATTTCTGGCCTTCTAAGGTGACCATAACATCGGGAAACTATGTCATTTATTTTTGATACCGAACATACATTCTGCTCTGCGTTCTGACATCGAAAAAGGCGGCATTTCATTGGCTCCATCAAGGCTATCTTTCCATGTTAGGCTTGCTAACACTTATAATGCTAGAAACCATATATAAATGACATGCCTTCACCATGTTACGGCCACCTTAGGAAGCCGAAAATACCGCTTTGTCCGCAGTGTGAGCATGGTCGGAACACTGGCAACTGACACGTGACAGTGATAAGAATGCTGTAGACTCGGTAACAGTAGACGGCAAGCTATATCAATGATTTGCGGTGCGGAATCGAGTCCCGAGTTCAATATTCTCGAACGCCATATATCACCACTATCGAAGATTGTCGGAGTCGAAACATAGCTTCTCGGATTCAGAGGTAATACTTTACAAGGGCTACAGGTTAATGCTGTGACGAACAACCTGCTGATAATATGTCAGTGTTTTCTACTGTCCCTCATAGCAATGATGATTTCCATTATGGCATCAGGACGCACTGAGTAACGCACTTGCGACGGACCGACGACCCATCAAAACTTCCAGAGCCTTCACAAGAATCCCAACCCTGATGCCTAGCAGGACTTTTCCCGGTCGGTAACGTCCATACCCACCTGTGGTGCCATTGTTCAATCAACCGTAAATGTAAGTGACTCAAGCACGTTATGTCATACAGGTTACATCTTCAAACGGTCTACCGGAAGGCGGAAGTTTGTGGCCAACATGAACACGACCGCTGTCAGAGCACGACACGACCGCACGAGCCCTTCGAACGAGCGGGGATGGGGAGTTCCGAGCAGCAGGAGAAGACGCGCGCGAAGATCGCCCTCGATGCGAGTCATGCACCGTACGATGGCCGCAGGTACCGTGACCCGACAGCTCGTGCAAGACAGGGTCAAGCTGACCCTGTCTAGTCACTGTCTCGCTACCCAAGATACTGCATTGCGAGCCGCTCAGTGTGGCAATGTATCGCTGGGCGTACCGGATCTTTGATCAGCACCTCTGTGCTGGAGCCATGCCTATAACTTGGGGGATGACACCGTCGCCTCCCGCCGTCTTCAGATCCGGTTATATACCTGTGCATACTCCATTCAGCCGTCATCATTCAAAGCTATCAATGACTTTCGGGGAATGCGTCGACACGCACCGCTATACGGGCTGACCATCATCAGCATTGACTCGGACTCCCAGGCCCTCAGACTCTGAATCTGCTCAGTGACTAGGATGGGCTCCATCCGAGCGGTTGTCTGGATCATTTTTGCGGCGGCTGATGCAATCAGTTCTGGCATCCCCGAATACTAAGCTGTGAGTCTCAGCCTGTACTGTATTGGAGCTCCCGCGCGCATATAACTCATAATTGTTCAGTATCACCTCTGTGGTCACATTGTATCTCCCCAAGACCGATACAGCTGGGTTTCTCCTCCCACCTGCGGAGCTGCACAATTATCAATCAGACGCCTAAGTACTAAGATGGGGACCAGCACCGGCCCGGGCATCACCAATGATACGCTATACTCTCAATCGTGAGTCCGACACTCTAACATGCTCGTCATAGTGCTCATTGTTGTTGAGCTCAGGACCGCCACTGGATACGTTTATGCAATTCGTGTACATGTACGTATGGGTATATTTGACGCGATTCCAAGACTAATACATATGCCGTTTACTCTTTTATCTCGGTAAGGGATTTGAACCAAACCTTACAGTGCGTCAACGACTCTCATACTCTACAATCCCCAGGGCTTCCGAGCTCGGAGCATGCATCGCGTCAACTCATATGCCCCACCAAGGTGATTGACTCAATTGAGTAGAAGAAACATGACCTCGGACCGTCGATCGTACTTGCCTCATATGGTCTCCCACAGCTTCCTCGTTATCGCAATGTCCCACCATCCTTGCGACATTGCACCTATTCGTAGTGCGGAACTGCGTCTCGGCGAGGCTCACTCCCGCCTTCGAGCCTGTTTCTCTCATCATCCACTTCGAGAGCGTCCCTCGCAGATAATGACTAGGATGCTTCGTCGTTCCTGATCGTGATACTGCACGATATGAGCCAGGGCCAAGTCTGAACCTCAGGAAACGACATACAAAAGGACGGAAGAGCCCTCCTGAGAAGTCTGGCTGACCCCCTTCCGAGTTCTTCACGCGCACGCGAAGCAGGCCCAGGTTCATCATGTCCGCCCGTGACAGTTCCGTGTTCAAGGGCGACAACTTCGAGCCTGACGTGCCAGAACTCAAGGTCAGAGACGCGGAGAAGGCTGATATCGTTACGCTTCCTGCTATCTCGGAAGAGGCCAACGTAGGCCTGTCAGAGTTCGAGGAGGCTAAAGAAGCAGGCGTGCATGTTACCAAGGCGGAAAGTAGGAGGTATATATGCAGGCTTCCGTGCGGAAGTAATGAAGCTGACAGGCGAATCATCTAGGATCGCGCTCAAGATTGACTTCTTCATCCTTCCTCTGGTATGATGACATGCTCTGATGCTCGCGTGGTATGCATTGTGATTCAAATCTTCCAGCTCTGTATCACGCAAGGGTTGAGCATCCGTGAGTATTGTCGGATGCTTCATTGGACCATGCTCACCGAGCTCCTCTGGTTCAGTGGACAAAACCGCGTGAGTACCTCCGTGCGGCGAGGCCACGATTGGACCTATCTCGCTAACCGTCCGTCGTGCAGCCTCAATTATGGTAATCTGTATGGGATGAAGGCGGCGCTCAACGCTGGTAAAGCATGGCCGTGGCTTGCGAGCTGTCAGTGCGACCCTCTTCTCCTCATGATGTCTACTTACGCACCTGACGCACACAGCTTTCTAGTGAGTGCGCTTCTACGCTACGCCCCTCGTCAATTCACGGACATCTCAGCTTCGGGTACCTGATTGGTAACTACCCCACGGGGTGGTTGTTGCAGCACTACCATTCAGGGAGAGTACTTGCCATCAGTGAGTCCCGGAGCGTATTGTCAGTACTCCGCCGCTGCTCACATCATCGCAGCGACCCTCCTCTGGGGTGTTATCATCATCGCGTACGTGGCCCACGATGCGCTGCACAATCACTCGCTGACATGAGATGGTACGCAGAGTGGCGGGTGCGAAGAACTTCAACAGCGCCCTCGCGGCATAGTGCGTCGCATCACCCTCATACTCCTATCCGACGCAACTAACTGCATGCAAGCTTCTTTCTGGGCGTCGTCGAGTCCATCGTCACCCCGGGAATGACGCTCCTGACTGCAATCTGGTACGCTCAGCCCGAGGTACCCTTGCGCACCTTGATCTGGTACAGTTTCAACGGCTGGGGCGGCATCTTTGGAGGGTTCATGGCCTATGGTGTATGTGCAACCTAGTTACCTCCGCTTGAGCGCTGCTTGACTTGTGACCCATAAGGTTGGCCACATCGAGCACCCATCTCTCCAGAAGTGGCAGTACATCTTCCTGATCCTCGGGTCGATCACCTTGGCCTGTGCGTCCTCTGTGTCTTGTGTGGAGGTACTAAGTATACTGACGGCATGATAGACTCTGTTGTGCTTGCACTCTTCTTCCCTGATTCTCCTGTCACCTCGAAGTTCTTGCGTAAGGATGAGAAGATCAAAGCGGTCAAGCGGGTCGCCGAAGCCAAGAATGGTATCAAGAATACGGAGTTCAAGGTGTACCAGGTGTGCCAAATGACTCAATGAGAGCCGTCCTGGTGACGTTCTGACATGCGTCTTGGTAGATCAAGCAAGCACTGACTGATCCCAAGACGTGGCTGCTCTTCGTTGCGTCCATTGCAGCCCAGATACCCAATGGGTATGTCACTCACCCTTGGAGCTTCCGAAGCTACCCTTCTCACAAGTCATCTATAGCATCGTCTCCAACTTCTCGACGATCATCATTAAGGTGGAGCGTGCGCTCGTTGTGGCACTGGACTGCTTTGCTTATACTAGTCTAGGGCATGGGTTTCACGACGCTCCAGACAACCCTACTGGATGTCGCTTCGTCCGGAGTGCAGATCGCCAGTCTCCTGGCTGCCGGGTATGAGTGCACCTCTGCGTCAATGAATACCCTTCGTATGACTCATGGATCCCAACAGCCTGATCGCAACGAACATCAAGAACTGTGAGTACAAAATCCAGCTGGGGAAGGGAGTTCTGACAACTCTCTGTAGCGCGTGTGATCACTATGGCTACGGGCAACATCGTCTGCATTATTTCCGCGGCGTGCCTGACATACCTGCCGTCGGACCAGAAGTGGAACCGGCTCGTTGCATACTGGTTCACGTCCTTCCAGGTTTGTCCCATGTCCATGAGGTTCCCTCACGGCGCTCAGTGCTAGCCAGTCGGTCGGATTTTCCCTTTCTTTAGTGATGATCTCGAACAACGTAAGTCGGGACTGAACAACCCCTCCGAGACACCGCACTGTACTCACCAGCCGTATAGATCGGAGGCTTCACCAAGCGGACCTTTACTACCGCTGTGACTTTCGTTGGCGTGCGTGGCATCGGGTGGATCTTTCGCGAGTAGAGCTAATCGGCTGTCCCTAGTACTGTGTGGGCAACATCATCGGACCGCACTTCCTTATCGTACGTTCTCCTCCGTCCGTCTATGCTTTACTGAATGCTCACTCGGTATCTTGTAGTCGAGTGAAGCACCCACATACCATACCGGCACGCGAGCGATGTTTATAGGTGAGATCAACACCTCATGCCTAGCTCTGATCCAGCTCACGATGTCGTTCAGGGTACTGCCTGAAGACTGGTATGCAAATTCAGCTCTTTCGCCTCACGAGAGCGCACGCTTAGATCGTGGATGCGGAACTGTCTAGCCGCTCACATCCTGCTCGGCCTCTATATGTGGAGGAGCAACGTGCTAGTGGGTCTCATGCACTCCATAAGTCGATATAGCTGAGTGATCGATTGCCTTCACAGAAGGATCGCAAGTATGGCAAGGTGATCACAGAAGAGGACAAATTGAAGGGCGAAGGTGCGGCTGTATGGACATCTGTGGACCATGGCATATGCTCATTCTTGTGTCCCGACAGAGGCTGGGATGCACGACCTGACTGAGTTTGAGAACACATACCATAGGTGCATATTTTTTCAGCTCTCGTGCCTCCTTAGTTGACTGAGACTGACGATTGATCTATTCAGATACGTTCTTTGAGCGTCCTCTAGATCTACGCCAAGAAGACGAAGAAGGGATGGGCCGTGGTTTCTATGATCAATATCTTGCTGTAGTCTAGTATGGTTGAAATAACATGTAGCTGCTTAGAAACGCTCACAGGCCCGACCCTGAGGCCTAAGGGGGGTGCAGCACAGTGATAGACGTGCGCGTCAAGGTGCCAATACTTGAAGCGTTGATGTGTGGGACGTGCAAGTCGCAAGTTATCTCTCTTTCAGCATTGGTTCACCCAGTCTTCTGTAAGTTGTAATTGTCGATGTGTCTGAATATATTTGCTCCGATCTTGCGCCGGCTCAGCGGAGTGCCCGCCGCCGTTCGCTCAGGGAGGTACTCAGCGCCGAAACCGTACTTATCTCGTTTATGGGAATTCGCTTTTCCATTTGGCCTGTTGGCTCAGACACGTCAGCCTGAGGTCGCTTGCACTCCGTATTTTCAATACATTTTCATACCGACTGTGTTGATCTGACACGGTCCCTTGAGTCTTGCATTTTGTGACCACGTATAAATGGCGGGGATAGGCGGGGATGGCTTCCCTCTTCCCTCTGCCAAGTAATCTCCCCGCTCGTCTGCCGTGTCTGCACGGAGGGCATCGTGCGCGTAATGCTGTACGTCGCCGCATCCTATGCCTGATTTTAGTGAGTGTACTTGTATGCATCTGCACTCACCTGCAGCCGTCTCCCGTCCCAACTAGCTCGCCGCTGTCTGCACCTGCCATACGCTCGCCAGTGCGCCCAGGTTCGCAGTGTGTTTGTTGGGCTGTCGTGGGAAGGTATGACACCAGGGTCCGCCATGAGGCAGGTCTATTTCTTCGCTGGTGAACATCCTGACTAGCGGGCAATTTGGAGGCGCGTGGACGGCCAGAGAGAGTCAAGTGTACCATAAGAGCGAGATAGAGTTGTAGCACCAAGAACCTGAGAGCGCACCATGAGCTGATGAGACAAAAGAGAGAGAGCACGCTGGTCGAGGACTTTCAAGGAGGCGTGATAAGAGACACTGCGGACAAACCGGTATCAGAAATAAATGACACTCGAAGTGCCGCCAGCGGTGGCGGTCTAACCTTGCTCGCACGTACACTGGCCCGCAATTCAGCGTGACTACCGGACGTCTGCGTCAAAGACGGTGATACATTCATTTTCTCTGCGTGATCATGGGATACGAAAGACACAAACGGCTACGTTCAATACTCTTACACTAGCCAAAGACTTCAAAAAACAACATAAGGATGAACCCGGCAATCACGGTGGACGAATGCGGCGATGTGAACAAACAAGCTCGCCAATCGACTTAATCAGATGCAGCAGCTAATCCCTTCTTCTTCTTCTGCTTACGCTCGTTCGACGACTCCTCCACGACAGCGCGGCGCTTAGAGGGAGACGAAGGCATCCCTACCGGTGGCTTGACGACCTGGATCTTGCGTATATCGAGATAGTAGTTGTTTTTGTTATCCGACGGAAAGTACTGGTGCGACATGGCCAGCGTGATTTGGACAATGAATGCTTACGTTGTTCTGCCCGGTCCAACCCCCGCAAACATAGAACCAATTTTCTACGGGGTCAACCATCGCGATGCACTTGAGCGCGGCCTCCACTACGTCATCATCGCCGTCGTCCTCGCTGGTCGTGCGCTTTTCGATGAGCACATCTAAGCCTGTGCCGGTAGTGAACCAGGCCACATGGCTGACTAGATCATCGGACGCGAGGTTGAACTTGTCATCGGCAAGGTTGTGGAGCGCTCGCTGTACTCTGGACATAACAAGAGGCGGGGAGCCCTGAGGGCGAGGGGGAGCACTGGCAGCGGCAGGCGTAGAAGCGTTCGACATAGGCGTTGACCGCGGTTCGCCAGAAGAGTGGTTGCGTAGAGTACTCCTTCTTGAGCCATAAGCGTGTTGGAGAGATGAGCACAGCGAATATTGAAACCCTTTAACGAATGGACTCATCGACAACCATCAGTAGCAGTACATCTTGCTATTTCGACAAGAACAACCGGCAGCAGCAGAAGCAGAAGTCGTATGATGTCCAGTAGAACTCGTGCAGCATCCAGTAGAATTGAAACAGCTCTGTTGTTATCGGCCGTTGGGGTTACCAGCTATGTACAGAGTAACATGAACTGCTGAGCCGCAGCTGCGCGACACAAGGCGCTAGATCTTGAGATTGTCACGTAGCATTCCCACCCAAACAGCTGCAAACAAGTTGCAAAAGGGGGCCAACCTTTTCGACCGTGGAGAACCTTGCTCTGCGAGCAAGGGATATTTTTCCGATGTTATGATCACCTTAGAAGGCCAGAAATATTGGTCTGTCCGCAGTGAGAGGGAAGGAGCGAGGCGGCGGAGATGCACGCGCCGACGTGACTATATGCGGTCATGTGATTGCGTGCAGTGGCTCCTGGGACGCGCGCGTGCGTAGAAACGATTACACCCATCCTTATCTTTTTCAGCCACTGTCAAGTTGTAGCGCAAAGGAATATCTTCAAAGAACCTCGAACCGGATTCGTTGTCGGCCTTCCTGAGTCAGACGGTGGACTTGAAGGCAGCACATCACGGTTGCTATTACACTCTCATCATTCATGTTGAAGGCGATGATCACGATGAATGTGAGTGCGGCGAGCAGGCTGAGTCAGTAGACTGTACTCATGAACGAACTTGGTGTGTCACTCTGAAGGCGGGCCCGGGGTGCTGCGCGAAGAACGTATTTCGTGACTGCCTAAGTAACCCCATTGTAGTTGTTCGATCATAGCAGTCTTCTGAGCTTTTCTTTGAGCCCTCGCGCCGGTGCTCGATTGCCTGGGCCTATCTTCGAATCTTCACGCGGGTGGCCAATTTCCTGCACATATCTGTAAGGCAACCAATCTGTCTTCTCAAATTTCAGAGCTGACCTCATGTATTGTCATATCTACGAGAAATCGCATGGTATCACATTACAATGCAAGGTAATGTCACACCTTCTCGTGGTATCTGCTGGAAGCTACTTACAATGCGCTACTTGCTACACGTACGAAATGCACTTTTGCTAATGACCTTCTCGGACTGCAAGTCAGTCACTTTGGATCCTTCGACTACTAACTAAGTATAGTTGATGTGTGTAAGTTGGGGTGTTACTCGTCTGTCTACAGCGAATTCCAGTTCTGATTCAATGTTTAAATCTCCTGTCTTTAGCTTCACCTGTCTTATACGCCGGCATTGGAAGTTTTGAAGAGAGAGGCTTCTTACAATTGAGAGCCACAGGTCCGAGTCAAGTGGCTTCCCCGTTGGCGCCGCAGATGGGCTGTTGGCGTCAATCTACTTAGATCTTGTGCCTGGTCGGCGAGATCGCGCGGTCCGGAGGGTCGCGTCGCCGAAGCCATCGTTCTCAACGACGTCCTCGACGTCCAGCGACCCTCGAAACGATGCCGCCGGCGAGGCGGCGAGTGTCCTACGTCGTCACCCCTCCATCAGAATCCGTTCCTCGCCTTCAACTACCCCCGCATGGCGTACCACGTAACGGCGCCGTGGGCCCCCTGCTCGTTCCCTATCCTGACTCTTCCCCTCGTCCATCTTCTGGCGGCAACAAGGGCTTTTCACATCCCCGGCACCGTCTCGGCATAGCCTCGCTTGCTCTTGACTCGTCTACATCTCTCGTCGGGCACAGCCATCCCGGAGGCATCTTGTACACTGGTGGGCGAGATGGGCTCGTCATCTCCTGGGAGTTGGGCATTCCGACCAAGCGTCGGACACATCGCTATGGTATCCCCGAGGGCAGCAATGGACGTGGCGTACGAAGGTGGGAGATCATGACCAATTGGGCGGACGATATCATCGAAGAAGAGGACGACGTGGAAGAGCTACCCAGCGATGGGGACGTCTTGGGCGAGGTCACTGGCCGTTCACGCCGGAGACCGAACGGTGTTCAGAACACAATTCCTGAGGAGGAACAGTGGGAGGTAGATGAGGAAGCTCTGGAAACACGGAAGGTATTCCTCTGCTCGCCTAATGGCTTGTCCTCCGTGTACGTGACTGACTCTGGTCTCCGGTGCTGAAGGTAAATCCGCCAACTACCCAATTCCGACAGTCCGCGCAGCTACATTCCGACTGGGTTAACGATATTCTTTTGTGTAACATGAACCAGACGCGTGCGTAATCCCGCCTGTGCTGTTCGCGATGTGTCATAGTGTGTTATACCCATGCGCCGATAGCACGTCCCGAACAGCGTGTGTCATCGGTTCACTAATGTTAGGACCTGTTTGATAGTTGTATCCGCATCCTCAGACGGTACTGTGCGCTCCTGGAACCCCCATTCACTGGACGACGGGGAACCCACGACAATAGGAACTCACGGGGACTATGTCCGCTGTCTTGCGCAGAGGTGAGCTGTCGGCAGAGGCTGTTGTTTGAAATAATCCTCACAACCCATTTAATAGTCGCGTGCAGCGCTGGGTTGCCTCTGGCTCTTTCGACCGCACTATCAAGCTATGGGACCTCCACGGTGGTTCATCCACCTCACCGCTCGTTACGCTATCTGCCCCGGAGTCGTCCGGTCCAAAGGCTTCTATCTACGCGATTACGACAGACCCCTACGGGTCCATCGTCGCTTCAGGATCCCCTGAACGTGTGATCCGTATGTGGGATCCGCGCTCAGGTAAACGTGTCGGCAAGTTGGTGGGGCACACAGACAACATACGTGCTATGTTGCTGTCTGAGGATGCAAAATATGTAGGTTCCTATATATCCCAGTCTGAATGTACTTGCCGTACTGAGTATTTGTAGCTTCTCACAGGGTCTGCAGATGGTAATGCTTGACCACTAAGCCTATCCTACGCGTGTTCTCATTTGGCTTCCTAGCATCCGTCAAACTATGGTCTCTGTCCTCACAACGATGCCTACATACATTCACGCATCATACAGACTCCGTATGGTCGCTTTTCTCGCAGCATCCATCGTTGGAGATATTCTACTCAGGCGACCGCTCGGGCATCGTTTGCAAGGTCGATGTCGAAGGCTGTACTGACATCTCCGAAGGCGAGTGCGCCGTCATTTGTCAGGACAGCAGCGAACGTGCCGGCGGGGGCAGTGCGCCCGATGGCGTGAATCGGATTGTGGCGATGGATGATAGCTACCTCTGGACCGCTTCCGGGAGTTCAAGCTTCCGACGCTGGAAGGTCCCTCAGCGCCGAGCCGTGAGGACCGCTGCCCTCAATTCGTCAACTCGCGATGGGATGCTCGTTGAGAGCCCTCTCGCGCCCACTGAGGGTGACGATTATGTATCGCGTTCCGCCGCTCGTACCTCCTTCGACTACCCCCGTGGAGCACCTGGGACACCACCGTTATCCGGTTCTATGCATGCGCGGACACGGACGAGCAGCCCACCACCCAATAAGAATCATCGGCTGTCTCTTTCGCCGTCGCTCTCGCCATCGCTCCTCTCCGCGGCGTCGGTGGCCCCTCCCGATCCTGACCCGTACGGCGAACGCGAAGGCGAGGAGACGTGGTATGGCATTCCATTCGAAAGCCTTGTCCGGCTAACGTCTCCCCATGACTCTTTCACCCCCTTCAATAACCACGGATCATTCACGCGGGGGCACGATCCAGAGATAGCGACACTCTACTCTGCGGCGTCGATCATGAGTATGCCGCGCCATCCACGCCCAATCTCCACCGCCCTCGCCAACGCGATGCAGCAGCGGAGCGCCAGTCCGTTCCTCAGCTCACGCACTCGTCTCGTCGAGGACGCGCAGACACTCCATCCTGGCACGCGGGCGCGAACCGCGTACGAGGAGCGCGAGGTCGCAGCGGACGCAGTGCCGTACAACCACGAGCCAGACGAGGCCGTGCAGGGCGAGCACGGGCTCGTGCGGTGCGCGATGCTGAACGACCGCTTGCACGTGCTGACGGTGGATACGGCGGGCGAGGTCGCGGTGTGGGACGTCATCCGTGGCGTGTGCCGCGGCTGCTTTGTGAGCGAGGACGTCGCCGCGGCGAGCTGCGGCAGCAGTGCGGCGAGCGTGAGCGGGGACGGCGACTCGGCGAGGGAATGGAGCCCGCGGGAAGCGATCGAGACTGTGCGAGAGCGGATCGAGGGCGAGGCTGTCGTGCAGTCGTGGGCAACGGTGGACACGAAGACGGGCGTGCTCACTATGCATCTGACTGAGCGTTGCTTCGAGGCAGAGATATATGCCGACGAGGCGGGGTATGCTACGGACAGACGGTATGGAGGGGAGGAGCAGCGATGTGCGTGTTCATTGTATTTCCCGCCATTATTACTGAGGCTCACCCACCCAAATAGTGAACATCGGAAAGTGGGTGCTGCGAAACCTCTTCGCGGGCTTTATCCGTGAAGAACAACGCACCTACTCTCGCCGAAGTCGAGATGCAGAGACCGCCAGCCGTCTGCACCGTGGCGCCGCCCCGACGCACATCGACGTCCACGGCAGCTCTCCCGAGCCACGGCACCGCTCCATATCAGACGCGTCCCGACACTCCCAACCGACTATTCACAGCCCAAGGGGCACAAGCATCGTCTCCTCGCCGAACATGGTACCCGCGATGTCCCCAGCCATGTCCGCCGCGCCGCGCACGCCGTTGCTAACGCCGCTCATTCCGATCAACACCGGCGTGCGCGAGTCGTCTACGCTCTCGCCGATACCGCAATCGCCCTCTGATGTGACGCCCATGCCGATGCCCCGGCGTGCGCACACGCTCGACACCGCTACGGGCTCCCCGCCCAGTTCGGATTACTTTTCTTTGAGAACGCGGCGCACGTCCATCACGACCCCGGGTAGCACGACGACGGACGACCCCTCGGTGTGGACCAAGGACGTGGGCCTGCAGACACCAACGACGCCGAGCGCGAGTGGCTTGATGGGGCGGTTGAAGGCGTTCGGGAAAACCCCGAAGCGACAAGCGAGTGAAGCGGGCGCGTCGACGCCTGGCGGGACGCTGCATGGGACCGAAACGTCGAACACGGCTGGGGTGAGCATCATGCAGCGCATGTATCTATTGGTCCTGACGTTTCCTGCTGCAGGGCGAGTCCAACCAGGCGTCGTCCAGGTCACCGGCGCAAGTGCTGCTCTCTGGACCGGTCAATCCACCACCCACCGCTGAGGCGCCGCCCCTGCCCATCTCCCCGCTCACTCCGCTGATCATCTCGGAGGAGGCGGTGTCGGGGTGGACGACGATCTACCGGGGGCAGGTCGCCAGCACGGCGGGCGACGCGCGTACGTTGGAGGAGGTCATGCCGTTCTGGCTGCTAGAGTACTTGCTCGCTAATAAGGCGCCGTCGGTGCCGGTGACGAAGGTCAGCTTCGTGTTGCTGCCGTTTCCGCACGAGGACACGCACGAGATGCTGCCGGAACTATTGAATACGTGCGTACGGGTTGCATTGACCGAGAATCCGCCTTCTGATGCGCGACGATAGCGCCCAGTCGAAGCTCACTGCGAGCCGGTTCCTCCGCGTCCGAAAGCTGACATCCCATGTACGCTGCACTCGTTATGCGTTCTTGGGCTGACAACTAACGTCGTTACGTAGGTGCAAGATAAGCTAGATAAACTGGCGGGCTCGCACGGCCCGACGTCACCCAACACACCGCGCTCGTCCTTCGACACGCGTACATCCGGAGGCCGCCACCGCGACGAGCACCGGCTGCGCGCTGAAGACCTGTACGAGATCGTGTGCAACGACGTCGTGCTGCCGTTGGACATGACTCTGGCGGCGGTGCGCCAGTTCGTGTGGCGGCAGGCAGGGGAGCTCAGCATGTACTATCGGCGGAAGACTGTCCATCCGCACTCTCATTCGCACTCACACTTGCCTCCGCACCCGCACCCGCGCCCATCTCTGCACCATTAATTTGGTTATCGGGCATATATTGTAGGTAATGTAATTTAGTGTTGTTGTAAAATGTAGATGCGGATGCTCTCACTGCCAATGTTGTTTTGCTTACAGGCTTGAGGTGCAGATTGTCACAGTGAAGAAGTTTTTTGGCTAGCTTACTCATTCTACACGGCAATGCGGGTTCTGCTTGTACCAGGGAGGGGAGACCAGGCTCGCACCAGCGCCTATCCTCAGCCCGCCCACTCTGCTGCCAGTGAGTCTCGTAAGTAGTGTCTTTGTTCAGAATCATTCATACCATCCCTGGCCGCGGAGTGCTGCGTTACATGTGCATTTTCCCGCTACCACTGCCCGAGCGATGTCGCCACGCATATCGGCCGCCCGAGTGCCTCCGATTCCTGTGCCATAATCACTGGCATCCTTCCCCATTGGGGGTACCTCTACACAGTGTTACCTTCGATGATGAGTCGCAGATAGACGAGTCGATTGAGCGGACAACGCGCATCGCGCCTGCCAGAGCGGTGCGATAGCGGTCTCAGCAAGTTGTACAGTCTTAACCTGACATGACCGTGCTAGCGTCTCGCTTAAAGTTGCCCTTGCGATGCATTAACGACGCTGCCACAATCCGATGGAGGCGATTCGCAGTTCTGGCCGTAGAGGGTCGGATATGACGTCACGTTCTCCGAGATCAGTATATATATTGAGCGATTGCAATCAGTTACAGCTCCCAACCACAGTCAATCACTCGAGCCCTGTACGCTACGCAACGTGCAAGTCCCCTCGAAAGGTCACCAATTATTCACGCCGCTGTCGGAAATAGCATGCGCTTTGTAGGATACACCTTGCCTGTCAACCCGCCGGACGCTTCTGTCCGACTCACCAAGGAGCAGCTCTATGAGTCGCTCAAGATCAAAGCTCGTGATCCCATGTACGTCGTCGCGCACTCTTTCATCAGGATTGACGAACTTATCGTCGTTGTCCATTACGTACACAGCGGATACGTGCCCTTGATCGCTACTTGCAAAGTCCTGGAGGAGTACCCCACAGGCCTTCTTCGCGAGGCGACCTTCAACAACGAACCCGATGCCGCTCACGAGCGCGTCGAGTTCTTCCCGATCGGTAACGTCAGTACCCTTCCACCATCGCATAATCGTTTTCTCAACCGTGCTGTGTCCGAAAGGTCATCTTCAACAGGGTCGACCCGAAGACGGGCGACAAGCTCGCAGTCATCACCAACACGATCTCGGAGACGCCAGAGGGCGAGCTCATGCTGACCTTTACATTCACGATCGGCCCGAACGGCCCCTTTGAGACGAGCGGGGACGCGGAGCAAGAGGAGAAGACGCGCGCAAAGATCGCTGTCGGCGCAATCAGCCGTACGCTAGAGGTTACGCGGCAGCTCGTGCAGGAGAAGAAGATTCAGTGATGCGTAGCCGCATTGATACCTGCGCTGTATGTATGTTTCGCCTCACATGCGAGCTCCCGGTACACAGGGTCCAATGTCGTCATGCTCCCTCCAGGCTGTCACCCGAATATGCGTTCTGCAGGATCTTTTTCATCGCACATTGCAAGTCGGTTTATGTGCGCACGCATATACGGACTTCATTACGCCCAGCATGCGAGACGCCCAGCATGCGAGTATACTATCGATTGCGGTGAAAACGCACAAATTCATTGCCATCCCTCAGGTGCCCCTCCACTTCCAGCTCGATTGAACTCAGAGCACAGTGACGTCGCTCAGATGTATGTGCCGGTTATTCACGGCCTCGAGATGCTGTCAAGTAGATCCCCCATGGAGCAGTGATCTGTGGTCAGAATATGATTGAGTCAGTGATCTGGTATGTCACCTTATGGTCGAGTACTGGGAGAATCCTGAACAATAAACTGAGATGCCATGGCCTTGGCCACCATGGGCTTTACACGTTACGTAAGCAAGTCATGAACAATGAATTCTACGGCAGCCGCAGGTTGAAGGCGTGGAACTTGGAAGAAGTCGAGTGTACAGCGCTTATCGACCTCAGGTTGATGTCCGGAGGAGGAGAAGGGTCGATTTGATTAGCTACCGGTTACGGCACGAATGGGCATCTGTTACAACAGGGAAGAACAACTAGTACAGCAACAAGTATCGTGAATGGTTGATATATAATACTGTAGTGTTCGTAGTATACAGCATACAGACTACGACTCTCAGGTTACACTTCCTCCGCCACCAATGGTTGAGGACATACAACTGACCACATATCGAAGCATTCTCCTCGATACAAACACAAACTACAGACGGCTATGGGGGGAAGGACCTAAGACAGATGGGGGAATAAATAACGACCTACGGAGCGCGTGGACTATGTGGATTGAACGGGTTGAACTGCCGAGGCCGCACCAGGGGCATCGGAGTCCTTAATTCCAGTTCCAACTGATGGGAATGCGGCCTGCGGACAAGGGGGCGAGCCGCTCGAATGCCGCCGGGCTCAGGTCCAGGTCGGTGGTCGCGCAACCGACGCAACGGTCGACGACAGTGACGCTGACGGAGTGCCCCTTGTCTGCACGAGTGTGCGTGGTGAGGCGACGCTGGACGGGAAAGCCTGCAAGAAGCGAACGTACATTTGGCGGTGATGCCCTTCTTGCAGACGGGGTCTTTGTTGGGGTTCCCGCCGGTGTAGCCCCTGTGGTAGAGAATGGTCAGCGCCACCACCTCATGGAGTCGGCAGGAGAGCCCTACGGGTAATTGTCGTAGATCTCTGTAGAGACCGCGACAATGAGGTCGGACGCGCTGTTCTCGAGCCCGCAGGCACCCAAGCCGGGCTGGAACCAGGTTCCTACAATGAATTTAGCTAGTCGAAGAATCCGTGCGAGGGGGTCGTCTTACCGGAGCCCGATTGAGTGCCGCTGAGCCACGGGTGGGAAGCACGCGCAGTAAGCGCATCGGTGCCGTTATCTGCACGGGGAATGGACACAGCCAAAGCGGAGGCGACGAAGGCGAAGGAGATAATAGCCTTGGGGAAGAACATGGCGACGATGAAGGAGAGTGTTTCGGTGAAGGAAAGGAAGAGTAGCAAATGGCTGGAGCGATTTCTGTGAAAACAAGAGCCTGAGGTCTTCGCATAAAGGACGAGGCTTTTTATACTCGAGCGGTCATGCGTAGACTCACAGTTTGTTGCCTTGGCCAGATGGGGGCGGCATAAACAGCGACGTGCCGTTCTCTGATGTACCGCACGCACGTCCGGCGTGCCCCAAGTATTGAATGCCAATAAAGTCATGTGCATAGGCCAAAGTCGCCGATGCGTTGAGTGGCTTTCCTCTTTCCACATCTGTGCCCAGAGGCGTCCAACCTTGCGCCGCTGACGCCGGACGCAGCGCAACTGTGATGCGATTTGACACGGGTTGACGGCGTGTAATCCCCAACCTGCTCCGACGTCGGATGTCGACGGGCGTCGGCGCCGACGCGTTGGGTGGTCCTGGTGTCATGGGTATTGAGGCAATATTTTCCTTTTATGCGAAAAGGTAGCAGACATACCAAGAGAGATTGGCTTCCAACCAGAATGCAACACAAGTGCGCCCGAAAACCCGCGTAGAATACGCAGAGGCATTTTCCATCTCAACGATGATACAATAAATTGCATTCAAGCTGTTGCAGTCCACAAGGGCCATGTCGGGTGGAATGTCAAGTGAACAGGAAAAGTGCCTGGCCCGGGTCTGCTGTACAGCATCAGCGGTTGGCAAGGGCGACATCCCACCACACCTACAGGATACCGTTCAGAACGAAGGACAAAGATGCACATGAATGTTACCGTAGTAGCGGTTCCGCAGGAAGACTACACCAGCTGGCAGTCCGGGTCTGCGCCGCCACCACACATACGCGGTGTCATGCGTCAAAGCATTTCAACATACGGGCCCTTGCGCAATCACTCGTAAGCGGTGTATTAGAGTAAATAGAGGTGGGATCTGAAACGGCCATCACAATGTCCGGCACTTGAAGAAGACAACTTGGTTGACCTGCATTGGGATATTATGGCCGTACAAATCGCATACATTTGCGTACGTTGGCCGAGGCTTCTACCATGCCAATCTGGATTCGTAGACGGTGGATGGTCCAGGATCATGGAGGTCAAGAGAGCATCCACCGACTCCGCTCGCACTGGCAGCCTCCTCCTCCTCCTCGTCGGATGGCGCCGGGCCGGGAGCCCCGGGGCGCGCCTTGGTTTTCGATGGTTGAACCACTGGCGCCTGCACTTTGACTTCAACAGCGCACTCAGCCATTTTTGCACTCGAGTCTTTGAACAGAAAACCTCCAGATGGTCAATTCAGAATATCTCTGTATCTGGCTGCCAGGTGCTGCAGGCCGGTGCGTATAGCACTGGCAGCCAGTTGCGATGAAACAGCATGCGTCGTCGAAGTGACAGTCCTGGGTACACTTCGAGTTGGAGTTGAGGGGACACATGGATTCCGCGTGAGCCGGCCCCGTTACGCGCGTGGACCTGCCACCTGAGTGTCGCTCACAGGTGCCAGCGCAGGTTCCGACTGGCATTTCGAGGTGTAATACATTGTTAACCCTTGCCGCTCCGAGACGCTTTCAAGTTGTTACCGCCGTTCCGAGTGCATGTATGCGCCACTGCGCATCGATGCAAGGTTCCTAGATCCGATGTCTCAGTGTGGTCGATCTTGCTTCCACTAGTTTCGATGCGCTGACCATTGTCTCTTTTCCCTTTCACCAGTCCACAGATGCCGACTACAATCACTAGTACAAGTTAGAACCACCGGAATGTGCAATGAAAATAGGAATAGAGCTAGAACACTCGCTTACCTTGCCTCGAGCATCAATGCGTGTGTATTTCAATGATGGTATTTCATGAGCATTCTGACAAAGGTCAGGTTCGTCGCATGCACAGCCTGGAGCGTCCATCTAGTCGATGCTGTGATCTCTTCAATCATCAGCTGGGTGCGAACCAGAAGCCTCCGGATTCGCACCAAATCTGACCACGAACACCTAGTTCGTCGCCAACGACATCGCATCGTGACATATGTACCCGGGGCGTGCGCTGGACGCTCGCGCGGACACACAATATATTGTGTGTTTCTCGAGCCATAACAAATCACGAACCGAGACTCCTTGCTGGAAGTCCAGCGTTCTCCTGGGAACCCGTCAAGAGATTAGTTCGACTCTGGTAGCTCTCTGAACCACATGTGCGACGTATTGCACCGTCCAGAAGAACCCCGCGTCAATGAACATGCATTGCGTACCTGATGCAGGTAAGCATGCGGTCTCATACTACTCATAGTGCCTGTCCGCTGATATCCTGCACCTTACTCGTGTACGATCATTCCATTAGTGCGGCCAGATTGCTCCCCCAAGGTTCACTACACTGAACATAAGCAACTCGAAGCGTTACACCCACATGCGTCAGTAGGACGCGGCGATACTGATATGCATCCTACACAAGCAGTGCTATTGCCATGAAGCAAATAGAGTTACGTCTATGTCTTGACTTTTAGATCAAAGACGGTTGCGCCATTCGAAGCCACACAGCCCCGCGCCAGCTTCTCCTCACGCTAGGTACTACAACACGGTCTTTCGTACCAATCTGTCTCTTACAGCGGAAGCAAGTACTAGAAGGTGTGTATGCAATTCTACACCTTCTTCTTGGTATCATCGTGCTGATGGTCTGTTCCAGGAATTCGTGACCGACAAGCGCCGCAGCACTGCTCCGTACGGCTTTCTCGCGTCTTAGAAGATGAAGGACCAGGATCCTGCTCGACGGGCCTCACTCACCGGAGCTAAGGAAGTGGTTAGTGCCTCCCTTCGCGCGCGGCTCGATTCTCGAGCGAGCAACGCGCTGGCATGAGCATCAGGGTGCCTCAGTTTTCCGCTGGAATATCGAACATACGTGACTGGGGCTCCCAGCTTCGCCTCAAAGAGGGACAGGACCTCCCACATGCCTCTTGCCGCATTGTCGCCCGTCCCTCAGCTCGGGACCTGACTGCGTCTATGCATGCTCACACTTCGTCATTCCCCACCGTTCTGCATGCGGCATCTTGCTCGCTCTCGACACTAGAGTTCACCGAACTCCGAGTCCCCTTGCATTTGAGCTTCTTCACAGCTCTCGCACAGTGCTCTTCGGCGACTACTCTTCGGCTGAATGTAGTCAGGCTATACAATTTCCACCAGCTACGGCGACGCTTCATCTCGGCTTTGCGGAGTCTCAAACACCTGGACGTTCGCGAAGTGGATCCACCACAAGTTTCAGACGACGCACAGACTGCCACTCTCGACCCTACCATATTCACTCCCATTTCCATACGGCTTGAGACACTTGAGCTCAACGTGTCATCCTTCGTACGACCTGCCAACCTCCTTGCGGCACTTATCGATTGGCTCGTCAGGACGTCGATGTGCGAGTCGCTCACTGCGTTCACGCTTTACGGACCACGAAGCATTCGGAAAGAGCTTGCCGAGCGGACATGTCTTCTCATACAAGCAGCAGGATCGTCATTGCGGAAGCTCAAGAATCCGTTCCGTACGTATATTGGACTGTGACTATCTATACAGTGATGGCCGTTCTCAGTGCCCCATAACAGTCTCCGTCTCGACGCCCAACCTACCATTCCCAATTGTCAACTATGACTTGTCTCGCAACATCAGCTTGGTCCACCTCTACCTCGGACTGCCCTCGTCGACGAGCTGCGCTCCATTCTGTCGAGCATACGCAGCCCAAACCTGGCAGAAATCAGTAAGATTCAAAGATGTTCCTGTCGTGTCGCTCACAGCGCAGCAGAAATGTTGTACAACTGGGAGCCGACGGAGCTTGAGGGCCTTCAAGCCAGTACCAAGCTCAATACGCTACACACTCTCATGGACTACGCTGCGTATGACAACGACAACTTCCTCAGCCACGTCGAGCTGAACATCACCGCCGTGAACGCCTTCCTGGATCGATTGGCGCGTCGCGAACTTAGAGTGCACGAGCTCGAGGCCGGGTTTCGCACCATCTTCGCTCCGTGGGGCAAGCGACTTGGAGGGAGAATCATTTATACTGAGAACACTGTGGTAGAAGTGTGTGTTTATCAATGGCGCCGGCTCGCGAGTTATTGTGGATTCAGGTCTCACTGTAATGCTGTTGACCATCAACACCGACTTCAAGTATATCAGACAGCGCAAAGCTCACACAATGACATACAAGAAACCTGGCCAGAGTTGTCTCGACACTGCGACGAAACGTATTACGTGGGCCTAAGTGTTATCGAGCGAAACAAACAATACGGAAATATCGGCATGCTATGAATGATAGTTGGCATTGCGACATGGTCTAACAAGAGGCCTAATACGATATGCACTAATACCGAACTTCTTTGCTATAAGAGCTTAGACGACTGAGTCAGGGACTACTGTCACTGTGTCAGGCGAAGACACAACGGGGATACATAACATACAATACCAAACGAGCATAACGTATGCTTTCATGAGATTATTAGGCGACGGAGATGTCAGGACCGAGAAGCACAAGTACAGACGTTGAAGGAGGAGATGAACAGGATCGCATAGTAGCAGTGACAACGCTGCTCCGTGCTGCGATAAGCGCCGCTGTGGCTAGTCCCTACCGAATAGGACGGACACTGATGTCAGTGTCCCACCTGCACGCTCGAACATGCTGCCTGTGTCACACACCTTGAAGCTCGAGGCCACACAATGATCGGGTCCCCTATAACAGGCTTCTTCACCATGCTCGTGCCCAGCCTCTCCCTCTCCCCCTCCCCCTTCCCCTCCATGACCGGTCGCGGTCATAGTCATAGTCCCTCTCCGACCTCTCCCTCTCCCAGTCGCGCACACCGCCAGAATCGCGCCGCCTGGGATCTCTTGTCCTCTCAGCATATGATGATGTTGGACTCCAGCCCCACTCGCGCTCACGATCCCGCTCTTTGCTCCGATCTCTTTCCCTATCCCGGCCGCGATCCATGTCCCAGTCGCCCTCTCGATCGTCCAAGCGCCTCCGTGAGCTCTTGGGGGACATGTTGCCGTTAGAGCCCTGATCGTCCCTCTCCGTCATATGTCGCGCAAGAATGTTACTCGAGCCAGCGCTTTTGACACTCAATGTCGGGGAGACTGGCTTGGGAGGTAGAGGCGACGGTGGAAGAGTTGGTAGGGCAGGTGGTAAATTAGGCGGAAGGGGAGGTAGAAACGGTGGAGGCGGGGGTAAAGGCGATGGGGGTGGGGGAGGAGGTAGAGTAGTCGGCGGCGGCGGTAACGTGCGTACGCTCCCATGAGCTCCTTGCCTCGGCAGGCCGAGCGGGGGTGGTGTCCGCATAGCAGCGGGCATGGAGGGCGGGACTACCGCAGGGGTGGACGGGCTACGCTTCATCGCCGCATTTGTGGTTGGTGGCGGTGCGGACGACGCAGCCGGCATTGGCGTCGAAGGTACGGTGACGCCCGGACTAGGAGGCGCGGAGGCCGCCTGCTTGGCTATCTCGATGATGTTGAGCAGATGGGGAGGCATCGAGTTAACGAGGGCCACTGCCTGCTCCGTGCTCATTGTCATGGGCATCGAGCCCTGCCTGTAGGTGGCATCAGCCATCACTACGTCCTCGGGGGTGGAGCTCCCAGGGGTCGCAGTGGGGAAAGCAGGTTGACACTGAGACTGTGACGGTGGTTGATTGGCGAAAGTGCCGATGCCATGCTGCCTCAGCAGTGCCTCGATGCTCGAAACATCAATCTGCGACCCGTTGGACTGATCAAAGTTCCCATTGTCTTGCTGGATATGAACTGGCGGGGGAGCGGGACCCGGAGTCGGAGTGCTGACAGCGGGGGTGGATCGAGCGGAAGGCGGAGGGAGTGCCGGCGTGGGTAGCCTGCTGGAGGTGGATGGCGAGGGTGCCTGGTGAGCAGGAGATGCCTGCTGCGTGCTGTGCTCAATGTCGGTCTTGATGATCGGCAGGGAGGGTTTCTCTTGCTTGACAATCGGGGCGACATTATCTAGGATGTTGGGAGGAGAGGTTCTTGAGAAAACACTCGCAGAGAACGACTGACTGGGAGCGGGGACCACGGGTGATCCTCCGGAAAAGCTTCTCCCACCAGCACTAGCTTTCGCCGCACGAAGAATGGCGAGTCTATCATTGGCAGGCGGTGCAGTGCCGTCGGGACGGGCAGCAGTAGGGCTCGGGAGCGATGCGTCGGGCATCGGTTCAGCCTTCACCACCATTGAAACAGATCGCCCTTTCGCAGCTGCCCCGGTTGCAGCGGTGGTCCGGCGAGGGAGGGCTAGTGGGGCTGGGGAGCCGGTGGTGCCACTCGGAATCGATGCTGATTTCTTTGTGGAAGGCGCTGCTTGCGATGGAATAGTCGGAGTTGTGACAGGCGTACCAGTCGCCGGAGTCGACGCCGCTGAGGCCGATTTCTTGGGTGTCTGGCTGGTCTTGACGGACTTGGTGGAGGCAGACACAGCGACCTGCTTGACTGTGACCCTAGTATTGCTCGCGGCAGGCTTGGAGGTGTTGGCAGATGCGGAAGGCTTTGACGAAGGAGCTTTCGCTGACGACGATGATTTCGCCGTTGTCTTCGTGATCGTTGCTGATTTGGAAGCCGAAGCAGCAGCAGGCTTCGTCGCGACAGTAGAGGTCTTGGACGACAAAGCCTTAGTAGTAGTGGCCTTCTTCTTGGCTGGTGCTCTTCGACGAAGCGGTACATCATCTTCATCATCTTCACTACTCTCACTGTCGCTCACATCTTCCTCACTAGTGGACTCGAGCCGCTTTCGCTTGGCGCTAGTCTTCGCCCCGTTCGCGGCGCCATTGCCTTTGGGCATCGTGGTCGCAGGGAAGTCGCAGTGCCCGAGGTCGAGCGACTTAATCTTCTTGTTGATGAAGGCGAGCAGGGTCTTCGTCACCTTTGGGTTTGCACGGATGTCGACGTGCACCTTGCGCACGTCGGCGCGCATCGCCCAGATCGCGTTCGAGAGCTGCATCAGGGACATCGTCGCCTTGTACTTGTGGATGAGGAGCCCTATGAGCGTGAATTCGATCGGCGACACCTTCGTCGGCTTCGAGAACGGCATGTTATACTGCTTGTCGCGGACCATGTTCACCCAAATCGTGAACGTCTCCATGATCTCGCTCTCGAACTTGACGGGCAGGGCGGTGACCGACGTCAGCCACCTCTCCAGCGTCGACACGCCCGGAAATGTCTCTGTCTGTTGCTCGATCAGGTACACTATAGAAGTTAGACACTGGAAGTCGCGGCCGCGGCCATTTGCCCAGTCGAGGTCGCTCCCGAATCCGTGGTCTCCGAGTATCTTCTGTTGGATCTGCCTCACGAGTGTTGGACGGATCCCTGTCAGGGCTTGTAGCCGCTCTATGCAAGAGATTCATCACCGCTCCCGTGCTTCCATCGGTGAAACATACCTGCTGGCGTGAGCGCGACACCCAGTTGGACGCGCTGATGTACCAAGTTAAATCGGGCAGCCTTCACGAGCTAGGTATTTACAACTCACCTGGAAGATTTCCCGCTCCTGGTCATCTGAGATAGTTTCGTACTCGACACAGGTAATCTGCTTATTGGCGAATACCTGTTGATACTGCCGCGGCAAGACTTTGCGTTTTGCACCTCGTCCCATGTTCTGGCTGTACCAATACCGAGTGTTCGTTTTCCTATACGAAATTGGTGGATGAGGCATTGTGAAACATCGAGTATACTCACGAATCTTTATCTATACAGGTGTCAGCATGGAGTCTACGGGTCATTGTCACACTCACGAGGTATCTGTGAATACATGTTCACAAGGTATGTCATCATTTCTCGTCTAGCTTACACGGCACGTACCAGACCATTAAAGAAACTGCAAAGAGAGGATGAGTATCGTCTTCTGCATTGCGAGTCAACGGGAAGATTTCCAGGCTGCCCACTAATCATGTGTTCCACATATCGAGTGATGTGGAGGGTTGTCGGGGCATGCAAGATGGAAGGCCGGGTCCGAAGGAACATGGTCATCATCCCACTTGGATAGTAGCAGGCTTCGGGCGTAATACGACCCTCTCTGTATGGACCTGAATAAGGCCTTCCACACCCATGACTACCTGGGCAGCGCTTCAAAACACGACAGCTATCTCGAAGAGGGAAACGCGTCGCCACTCATAGCCGGCATTGGTGGAGCAAACCCAGTGAAGATGATAGACGCGCGCGGACTCACTTCGCGATGGATGTTAATCTCTGCTTCCCATCGATGCAGGTACGCATTTCTGATCCGTCTTCCCTGGCAGTGACGGCTGTTGATGACAGACGCTGAGCAATCTATCACGCCAATCCAGGGAGGATGGAACGCACCGAATATGACGGGCGGGATGTAATAGTTCCTGAGGATCGAGTCTATCAACCCCGACTGCTTGGTCTCCGGCCACACTACATCTGGAGACAAACGAGCGAGCGTTAGCGATCAGATCCACCAAAATAGTGCTCTATTGTCCAGGCGATACAATGACACTCTCACAGTCGGTGAGTCAGCGGTCTATCACCATGGACAGCGCAGCTGACCGCGCTTCTACTCGGCCCAATGCACAGAAACGTCGATGAGTCGCGAGGTGCCCAGCCGATAACATGGTGTAGGGAGAACCCCGACCATGGATGGCGGCAGATACGACGCTTCACCCTCCCGGTATGGACTGATGGAGGTCTCTTTCCACGCAGACGTCGCCCCGGAGCAGTAGGCGACAACCGTTGAATGCGACGTACCTCGCTGATACTCTGGGTCGAGGTCAATAGTGTTCTCGATGATCTGATCTGTGGTGCGATGTCAACGTGGGATGCCCCTGACGAGTGGCACCTCGGTCTACCGAAAAGACTCTTCGCGGTATATTGGGTCGTTCGCGGAGGGCGAAGAGCGTTCAGGATCTTGGGGAGGTTCAGCTTTGGAGAGCAGAGAGTGTAGGGAGCCATACCTTGTAATCAGAGCCGGGGGTCTTGGTCGTAGTGGCCTTCTTCCTCTTTGATTGCGACGGGACGTATTCGTCTTCGTCTTTGACTTTCGTGAGCGGGACATCGTCTTCGTCGGATGATAAATCAGTGAGATCCGACTCCCAGTCTGAAAGCATTATGCGCCAGAGGACAGATGAACGACGAGTTGGGGGGATGAGGAAGAAGAACAGGGGCGGACTAGGCAGAATCAGCGAACAAAAAGTGGTTTTTGGAGAACGAAGGGACATGCCGCTGCCGCAAGCGGGCGGGTAGCCGGAGCACGTGACTGACGCGACGTTGCATGGCGGCGACGCGATCGCGTCGCCCCGTTTAGCGCCTGCTGGAACCTTTCCTTCCTTCTCCCAACATGCGGATAGAAGAACTTGTGCTCGAAGGTCGGCTTTTCATGAGTGTGATAAACTACGTGTCTTACATCTGCCAGGTTTCAAGTCGTACCCAGTCAGAACACAAATCACAGGCTGGGATTCCTCTTTCAACGCCATCACTGGCCTCAATGGATCGGGCAAGTCCAACATCCTCGACGCGATATGTTTCGTCCTGGGGATCACAAACATGTCGTCTGTACGTACTGCTAGAAAACCTATGCGACCTTGCTCTTAAAATGATGTCAGATGCGCGCACAAAACCAACAAGACCTCATATACAAGCGCGGCCAAGCGGGTATCACGAAAGCAAGCGTTACCATCGTGTTCGACAATTCGGATCGCTCTACCAGCCCTGTAGGACTGGAGAACTGCAAGCAGATCACGGTCACGCGTCAGGTAAGTAGTCGTTCATCCAGCATTCTCTGGTGGCACCGTGAGCGTTGCGCCTGTATGCGCCGCTCTTCAGTAGTCGACATAGTCGGCCCTCTGGGGCTGCCAGGTGCTGCCAGGACTCAAGCTTGCCGGGATATGTACTACAACCAAACGGCAGAAACGCGTTCACGCATACATCGAGACTCCCGCCGTAGCCGAGTTCTGGAAGTAGTGCAGGACTCAAAGTGGCGTGGATCGACCACCCCGTACCTGCCAAAACCCCACATCGCGGATGGGAGTTTGGCTTTTGAGGGGGCTAGCTCAAACGCAGTCCTGCGAACTGGTGCTGGGCATGTGCCTGATTGCCACTGCACCGTCCAGCCGATACCGTGCAGCATTTCATAGGTTGTGCCCCCGGGCGCAACACCATTGTTATCATACTACGAGGGATTGCGAAGGTGACCACGGCCTCTAGATTGCTCTTCCTAACATCTCAAAGTATCTCCTGAACGGGCACAAGTCCCAACAACACACAATCCAGACACTGTTTCAAAGTGTGCAGCTCAACATTAACAACCCCAACTTCCTGATCATGCAAGGAAAGATAACGAAGGTACGCCCTTGGTCTTGGTAGCTTTGTACGCATATACCCCGCCTACCAACGCGCTGCCAGGTTCTCAATATGCGGCCGCCGGAGATTCTCGGCATGGTTGAGGAGGCCGCGGGTACCCGGATGTTCGAGGAGCGGAAGGACAAAGCAAAGAAGACGATGGGAAAGAAAGAGAAACGCGTGCAAGAGATCACCGCGCTCCTCGCCGAAGAGATCGAGCCGAAGCTGGAGACGCTCCGCGAGGAGAAGCGCTCTTTCCTGCAGTGGCAGAAGTCGTGCTCAGAGCTCGAGCGCATAGGTCGTGTCCTGCGCGCATGGGAGTGGACAGAAGGGCACGAACGCGTCTCCCGGAAGAACACGGAGATACAGACGAAGGAGAAGGAGACAAAGGCGGTGAAGAAGGGGAAGGAACGCTGCGAGCGAGAGATCGAGGCAGCCGAGCATGAGGCCCAGGAAGTAGAGGCACAACGCGAGAAGGAGCTCCGCAAGGGCGGCAAGTTCAAGAAACTCGAGGACGAGGTCGCCGAGCTCGGCAAAGTGCTAGTGAAGATCAAGACGCAGGTCGAGATCAAGATGGGCACGATCTCGGACGAGAAGGGGAAGACCAATGGGCTCGAAAACGAACTCGCAGAGGTGATGCCGTGCTTGTTCGACGAGGATTGCTACTGATGACCCGCAGTTGACAGAGAATCTCGCTCAGAAGACGGCCCAGGTGGAAGAACTCACCACGGCACACTCAAACGTGAAAGACAAGCACACGGCGCTCCAAACGGCTCTCACAAACTCAGAGGAGCTGCTTCAGACGCTCCTCACAGGTCTTACATCCAAAGGAACCAGCAACTCGGGCGGCGGCTACATGGGCCAGCTTGCGGACGCGAAAGCACGGCTCGCGCAGGCGAGCACCGAGGAGGAACAGAGCAAGCAGAAGCTCGCTATGAGCCAGAAGGAACTAAAGACGCTAGAAGCCCGTTGGAAAGAGGTCGAGCGCGAGGCGGGCGAGGGACAGAAGCGGCTCAAAGCGATGCAGGCTGAGATCGAGGGCTTTCGAAAGAACGTCGCGGAGTGTGGCTGGAGCGAGGAGAAGGATCGCGAAGGTGATATGGCCATCAGGAACGTTAAAGCCCTGATTGAAAGGCTGACAGTGGTTCGTCACCTCCTCAACCGTCTCGCCAGTTCTCTGATGCGTCGCGAACAGGAGTGCAACGGAGTCAAGCGAGATGTCGGCAATTGCGACTTCGAATATGAGATTACGTCGGGGAACTTCGACCACTCTAAGGTCAAGGGTACCGTCGCGAAGCTGATTACGCTGAACGAGGAGCACTTCAACAAGTCCACTGCTCTGGAGATCACAGCAGGCAACCGGCTATACAATGTCGTCGTGGAAACCGAACAAGTTGGCAAGGACCTCTTGCAACACGGTCGGCTGAGGAAGCGTATCACAATCATCCCACTCAACAAGATCGATAGGTCCACGATCCCTGCTCACGTGTGTCCATAGCAACCCTCGCGAGTAGCTACTAACTGTTCGTCTCAGAAACTGCAAGCGGCACAGAGACTCGCCCCGGGCAAGGTTCGCCTCGCGATGGAGCTCGTCGGATACTCGGACGAAGTCGCGAACGCCATGGCCTTCGTGTTCGGGAACACGCTCATCTGCGACGACGCAGAGTCTGCGAAACTCGTCACATTTTCGCGCGAGGTCGGCGGCGTGCGCTCCGTCACGCTCGAGGGCGATGTATACGACCCCTCGGGCATGCTCAGCGGCGGATCGGCGCCTACTGGCAACGGAGCCCTCATCAAGGTCCAGAAGCTGTTGGAAATAGAGGGACGGCTCAGCGAGGCGCGATGCCAGCTTCAGACGCTTGAGCAGCAGGCGCAGCGCGACAGGGCTGGCCGTGATAAGTGGAGGACTCTCGCCAGGGATCTCGAGATCAAGGAACATGAGGTGCGGCTGCTCGAGGAACAGGTGAACGGGAGTAATGCCGCGAGGGTACGTATACGTAACTTTCGGCTGTGTTGTACTTGTACTGGTTCTTATGGTTTCCGGCTGTTCAGATTGGCTCTGAGGTGGAGCAAATGAAGGCCAACATCGCTGAGCTTACTGCGGCTGTGGAAGGCGCAAAGCAGAAGCAGAAGGGTGCCAAGGAGGAGATCAAGAAGCTTGAAAAGGACATGGACGAGTTCAAGAACAACAAGGAAGGCAAGATCGAGCAGCTGAAGGTTAGCCGTAGGAGTTGCATGTCCGATAGTATCACGCTAATATGCTGTGAACGTCTCTAGGCCGATGTATATAAGCAGAAAGCCGCCCTCCAGAAGCACGCGGTTACTGTGAAGACTCAGCAGAAGGAGCTTCAGACTGCGAACTTGGAGCTAGGTATGTCGTGAATCGCGTATATACAACACCCAGGAGACTCAGAAAACTCGGTAGAGCAATTGCAGAAAGACATCGAGTCTGCAAACGAGAAGATTGCCGAGGCCCGGTCCGGAGTCGCCGAGCTGCAGCAGGAGCTAGAGAAGCTCAAGAAAGAGCTGTCGAAGAGCGAGGTAGGTCTGCACAGGATGCTCTTCAAATGACCAACTCACATCTCGGCACCCTCAGGACTCCTTCAAGAAGGCAGAGCAGAAGCTGCAAGAGGAGCGGGCCACCTTATCGCGGTTCGACAATGAGCTCAAAGAGCTGGAGCGTGTCGTCAAGGAGAAGAAACTGGCCATCTCTGACGCCGACTTGGAACTCAAGAAGCTGGAGCATGACCTGCAGACATTAGCGAAGGAGAAGATTGCTGCCGCGAACTTCATTACCAATCTGGAGAAGCAATATGAATGGATCGTGGAGGAACATGAGTATGTCCGAGTCGGGTCACCGTGGAGAGGTTGATTTTGACGAACCGAACAGGTCCTTCGGCAAGGTTGGGTCCCAATACGACTTCACCGGTGTCGACGTGAACCGGCTCAGAGAGAAGGCCAAGGAGATCGAAACGCAGCAAAAGGGCATGAAGAAGAAGATCAACTCCAAGGTCATCAACATGATAGATACGTAGGTAGTCTTGATGGCATCGGACGAACTGAGCTGACACTTTCGTGTCTAGTGTGGAGAAGAAGGAAGCAGCCCTGAAGAAGATGCTTGCTACCGTGCTCAAGGACAAGGAGAAGATTGAACAGACGATAGAAGAGTTGGACCGATACAAGCGTGATGCTCTGGAGAAGACATGGAGCAAAGTAAACGGGTAAGAGCAATGGTTATTTCACAGAGACGGAGAATTGAGGATCTTTGCCTAGTGACTTCGGTGGTATATTTGCTGAGCTATTGCCGGGAAACTTTGCCAAGTTGCAGCCTCCAGAAGGCCAAGATCTCACGCAAGGCCTTGAGGTCAAGGTGCAGCTCGGTTCCGTATGGAAGCAAAGTCTCACAGAACTCAGTGGCGGACAACGGTTTGTGACTAGTCGAATACCATGCGTTTTCATCGTTGACCCTGTTCCACAGCTCGCTCATTGCGCTCTCCCTCATCATGTCCTTGCTCCAGTTCAAGCCCGCCCCTATGTACATCCTCGACGAGATCGACGCCGCCCTCGATCTTTCGCATACACAACACATCGGGCAGCTCTTCCGTACCAGGTTCAAGGGCTCGCAGTTCATCGTCGTCTCGCTCAAGGAGGGTCTCTTCACCAACGCAAATGTGTTGTTCCGGACCCGGTTCCGCGACGGGACGTCCATAGTAGAACGCACCGCGCAGCGATCCACCTCTGCGCTCTATTCGTCTGGTAATGTAGATGGCGAAGAGAATGATACCCGTGCCGCGCGGCGAGTGCGCGCTGGCCGTTGAGAGTTTGCTGTAGCCCTTCGTATGCTGCTGTTCCGGTTGTAGCTGCTAAACCTGCTGTACTCCTTACTGTACCATCGTAGTGTATCACTGATTGCATGTTTCGTTCTCATGATTTACCGGGCTTTGCCCCAAGCTGTAGAAATCAACGCCGGGACCTTGCGGCACCATGCTAAAAGCGGGCAGGGGCCTGGCTTGAAGACATGGACTTGCTACATGAACAGGTTGCTTCTTGACGTGAATGGTTTCATAGGATTGTCCCTCGGCCGCATCCGCTGCGGTCGAGGTTCCTAGCTTGGCGATGCACCCTTAAGCACACCACAGTCAGAGAAGTCCTTCGTTGAAGAAAGGGCCGGGTGAGGTCGAGTGCTGCACCAGCATGTTAACTTCTCGACGATATATGACGGGAACATGATGGGGAGCGCATGTCCGACATGCATGGACTGCGATAGTCGCGAAAAGCGATTAGATTGTCTTGGCATTTTCTCGCTGGCCAAAGTGCGAGCAAACCTGAGTCCGTGCGTAATTGAAGTGGAATATGCAGGGCACTCCACCCCACACACCCTATGCGCATCGACGTCGAGGCATGATCCAGTCACGGCACTACACCCATGCAAGCAACTTGCCTCAGTGCTGGCGGGCCTTCGGCCGGACAGCTGTCCTGCGGGTCGCACATGGACGAGTACGCAAGGAAGGGTGCCGCCGACGAGTCGTATGGGCGATATGATGTAAAAACCGGGATATATGCGCGTCTGGTCATTGCGCAAGTAGCGTTACAGCCATTGCTAAACATGCCATGGCGACCCATGGTGATAATCGTTCGCCTAAGCAGAATTCGGCGCATTCAACACCAGCAAACGGTGAACGGGACGAGGCAAACGTACCAATCCTTGCTGACATCCAGAACAAGCCCAGGAACCTTCCAGAGATAAGCAGCGAAGTTAGTGCCATCTTCGGTGAGTCCGGTGCAGGACACGCACCCCTCCTTGTTCCTGTCGATGATGCGTGGCGCCACGGCGCGGACGTACGTGCATGTGCAGATCATGAGAAGGATGACCAGGAGAAGAGATTGGAAGTTGAATAATGCAGACTTCAATGTAGAACTGTCAGATATAATGTAGCATTCCTACAGGTAGGGGACTCGCCATGCTGAGTCGAGGAAGGCTGCCTCCAGTGGATGGGTGTCGTCGTGGTCTGTGGCAGAGAGCGCGCGGCTGCGTCGCCTTGCAAGTTGCACGCGACGTGTGCGGTCGTCAATTCGGCAATTATTGAGAGATAAGATAAGATAAGTCGTCTTTGTAGATCTCTGCCACATCAGTGAGCACTCTGATTGGCTCTCGCCTGGACCTCCACCGCGTCGCATCAAACCATGTGACCGCTTCCTCTGCGCCCTCGACGGTGACCATACTCGATCGGAGTCCTTGTCTTCTCCTGCTGCAAGCTTTGGCACCGCCTGCAATTTTCTGTTTACTCTCTATCCAAACTTGCTTCTTCCGCAGGACGAGTCACGAATATGTAGTGAAGACATGGCACACGGCTGGTTCCTTCCTCGACGCATGCGGACGGGAACTGATGAAACGGCGTAGCATCTGCGCCAATTTCGCACTCACTACCTCTTTCGAGATCACAACCGGAAGCCAGAAAGACGCGATACCCGGCCATTCGAGGGATCTGTGGGTTTCTGCATCTCCAGCGAAAGAAGACCAAGGCAAAGATATCGTTCGTCTGTACGCTGTTGCCATTGTCGGGAAGCATGCTGGTCGACTCGCTTCCTCCGTCGAACCTACAGAGTCCCTTCAATCCGAGGTTGAAGAAGCAATGCGCCTCCTCGTTCGCGCAGCGAAGGATGCGGATATCCCCGGCTCGCGCATTTGGCGTGATCGGGCCCAAAGCCCTCTCTGTCACCTTCGCGGATGCGTGGGCAGCTACGTACGGCCTTCCCACAGAGCCCGTCATGTACTTCGCCATGACTCACGTCACCCGCACGACGCTTCGTCCCTCGACGCGCGCCCTGCCGGTGAATGTCGTACTCGGGCTCTGCACCCCCGCGGACCTAGATATCGCCGCAGACATGTGCGAGCGCGCGACGCACCCGATGGACGAGCCGGTCCCTCCGCCCCTTGATGCTGCGGCGGCACGTTTACAAGCGAACAAGCTCATAGAGGGTCAACACCTGTACGGAGCGTGGGTGGACGGCGTCTTGCGTACACTCGTCTCCATCACGCGTGAAACACCTCTTGTGAGGGCTGTCTCGAAGGTGTACACGGCCCCGGAGGTACGCGGGCAGGGCCTCGCAGAGGCTCTTGTGCGGCATGCGATCGCAAGGTAAAGTCCTACACGATGCACTGTGATAGTTTGAATCTTTGAGCTGATGTAGATCCGGGTATATCATAGAGTCTTTGAGATCCCCTTGGGCCCCCGGTATGTAGAAAGCGTCTGCCTATTCTTCGAGCCAAGCAACCCCAGCGCGGTTCGTCTCTACCAGAAGATCGGTTTTGTCATCGCTCCAGGGGAGAACGAAGAATGGTCGGAGATAACTTGGGATGCTGATCAGGTTCATGCGGAGGTTTGAGGCGCGTCATGCCCAACTCTTTAGTTACATTCCGTCAGCCATTGGTATATGGCCTGCCAGGGCGTTACATGACGTCGTTGAGGAACGCAAGTTTCTTGCGGGAAAATAGCTGTACCGCCTTAGCACATCTCTGAGAAGGAATGGCACCGGCATCCCGTGCATAGGTAGACTCAAAGCCGGTATCACGGATGGAGAGTTCCGTGAGCTATATTCAAATCCGTCCGCCTATACGCATACACTTATGTACAACTTCCTGTAAAGGCCTCCTCAGGAGCACGGCAACGCACTCATAAAGCGTACATCGTCCGATTCGCTCATGCACCAACGGCGACACCCTTGCTCTGCAGGGCCTTGAGGTAGTCGACGCGGTAGGGGTTCACATCTGTCTCTGAGCCGCGGTTGTAAGCGACCCACTTCGGCTCGTCCTGCACATTGGTATGAGTCAAATCCAAGCAGGGGGTTTGGCAGCAGAACGACGCACCTTGAAGAGACGTATCGTACGGGACTTCATGCCCATGTCGAGACCGAAACGGTGATAGATACCAGCCGGAAGGACAAGCATATCGCCAGAGCCGACGTGAAGGCGAACCCAGTCGTCAGTCGGGGCCTCTGTGAACAACCAGGTGCATGAGCATTGGCCGGATGAAAGGTAGACGGACTCCACGAACTCACCCCGGACGTCGAAGTAGCCACCACCCTCGATGATGTACCTAATCTCCTCATCCTCATGCATATGCCTTTGAATCATTCATCGATGTGTGGACTATCGAGCACAAGGAGCGCATTACGTACTCGGAGTAGAACTTCTTCAGGTTCGTCTCGAACTGCTCGCCCATGCCCTCCTTCGTAACAAGGCAGACATCGCGATTCTTGTAGTGGCGCTCGTCGGCGATAGCGTCGACCTGGCTCTGCCACTTGCCCTCAGAATCGACGGGGATGTGCCAGCGGAGGACACCGAGCGCGTCGAGGATCTCATCCGAGACGGCGCGCCCGCTATCGTGCGGCAGGCGCTGGTCGGTCGGGTCGTTGTCCATGTAGTACGCGCGCATCTTGGCTGTATGCGTTCGCTGGGGTCGGATAAGCAGGCTAGTGGGTCCGCTGAGCCGGGGTGAGGGGTTTTTATAGTGGGATGTCGTCGGTGAGAGCGAGCATCTCATGACGAGGTCGTGATCGCGGACGCCGCGTGAGGGGCCGTGCTCGCCCAATGCTCACCTTCTTCCTCCCACCCTACTCCGACCTCCTTCCACGGCCGCCTACGGACCTTGTCCCCATAACACGTGGAACGGTGCCCGGAGGCTCGCGGATGGTGCAGAAGCATATCGAGAATAGGTCATGCTTCTGCGATGCAGGTGAGTGCACCACGCGGCATTCTCAAGCCTAACTTTCTTCCAACTACCAGGTCTCTGTCGGGGCGACGGCTCTCCGTGTGCGTAAATAGCGCAAGCTAGCCGCAGCATCTGTGTCAACTTTATACACCCCTGGAAGATGTTCGAGACGTCTTGAGGGCGTCGAATGTCCACGAGGACAGTCGTAGGTTGGGTTGTCCGATGCTACTTGGCATCCGCGACTAATATTTCGAATACCCCACTCGATGTTCAAGACCCACTCGTAGCGGGAAGTGACGTAGGATTCGTGAGTTCGTGGAAGCTAGAAGAGGGATAGGGTGCTATACGGACGGGCCTTGTAAGTTTCCAGATGTATCTCGTATCGTCGTCGCTGGGAAAGATTAGTCGAAGTCATGTCGTCTACAGGAATCGTCAGGCCACAATTACTGCGCCTGCCAGGGCCCATTTCCCGGAGCAAGAAGCCAACGGGTGCCCGCGCGAGCGATGCCGCAGAGGGCTCGGAGGCGGCGTATCTCGATTCTCAAACCCAAGCCAAATCTTTCCCTGAACGTACGCTCTATCTCTACGCAACCCAATAGCGCTGAGTCGGAACATCGTGCCGCCACTTGCTACAGCATTGCGCGTAGGTTGGCAATGCAGGCCTTCATCATCGATATCTCGACGTCGAGACCAACACAATCAGTGCTGTCTTGCCGCAAAACTCGACTCGCTTTGCACTGCTATGTTATCATAATGGAATAAGTATACTGAAATGCATTGCGAGTTAGATCTGTGCCGCGGGTCCCACTCCATCCCAGACCCAGTCCTCAAGGGATCCTCCACATCGCAATCCCGGCACGCTCCTCACCAACCTTACTCTTCACTTCCTTGCTCTCACCGCTCCGAATAGCAGCGGCGATGAGGAGCGCCACCGCATCCCGAACCGCGTTCCGTTGCTTCTCCGTGCCATGTTCCGACCTTTCTCCTTCCCCCTCTCCAAGGACTTCCACCCGCGTCCAGTCGGTACATAGGTCGACGTACTCGAAGAGCATACCGACGAGCCCTGCGTACGTTCCCGTCACCGCCTCGTCATTCTCTGCACCTCGCACGCCCGATGTGTCCAATGCCCCCGCGCCCGCGTTGTCCGGAGGAAGCTCTACACTCCACAGCTGTTCCAGCGTGCGCCCGACCCAAGCAACGAGCGGAGCTCCCACTGCGTCACTCCCGTCAGCACATATGAGTCGAATGAGGACACCGGGGTCTTACCTCGTGCAGGCAGGACAACCGCGGGACACCCGTTCAGTAGCGTGTAATTGATCACGCTCTCGCCCGGGCGCTGGCTCGTCGTCCACAGCGTGCGGTGCGGCGCGAGCCCGACGACGAGTAATACGAGCCGGCGCGGCTTCGGCGGCGCTGGGAGCGGTGTCAGCGCAGGCTCCGGCGAGGGTGTGCGCGAGCGCTGCACCATGTGCGAGAGGTTCGGCAGGGAGAGCATGCTGAACTTGGGGCTGCTGGACGCGCTGGGCTCAGTAAGCACCTCTGGGGGTGCCACCGGGGAGGATGTCGGGGAGCTGGCGAAGCTTATTACGGCCGCAGATTCGGCGAGAAGAGTCTCGCCGACGCGGTAGTCGCCTGCGATGGTGAAATGTTAGTATGGCGCCAATGCGGTAAACGAGAAACATACCAGAGAGAAAGGGGCCATGACAGAAGACTACATCGGGCTTCATCTGTCGATTGATGAGCGGGCTGGGGACGGCGCAGTAACACGGCGATGAGGCTTACAGTGCGAGGTATAATCGGCCTACGGCCGCTTGCGAACAGGTACGGCGATAACCAACCCTTCTCTACAGCGAGATAGTCTTTCACCGCCGCAAATAGCGACGTATCCCTACGGTCATGCGCATCAGCCAGAGGCCCGCAGCCGATCCGCGCGAGGCACGCACTGGTGCATAGAGCTCCGGAAGAACCCCAGCGCGGCGTCCTCGACGACGTGCTTGTACTTGAGCGTGATCAGCAGCGTCTTCACGCCCGTCGTCTGCAGGCGCGCGGAGTGGATTGGGATGAGCAGATTTGCGGTCTTGTCGAAGACGAGGTCATTCGCGACCTTCGTCGTGAGCTCGAAGCCGACGTGCGTGCCGAGCTCGACGACGAGCGAGTCCCCGAGCGAGCCCACGATGATGTCTGAGACGGGGCCCATCGCGGGTGCGGCCACGGCGGCCATGCCTCCCTGCACGAATGAGGCTCAGTCGATGAAGACTTGTCGCAAGGGTAGCGCAGGTAATTGGGGGACTTACCGTTGCGGCGATGACGGTGTGTACTGCGAGGTCACGGAAGCGGATGCATGGGAGCAGCAAGGGCGATGAGTCCCCCCACTGTGGATCAATGGCAGTCAGCACATCGTACAGATTCCTGGTCAAGTCAAAGGGTGCTGCCAGTAGTCATCTATAGCCCACATCAAGTCGCCCCTGAAGCGCGTTCAATGCGTTCCAAGAACTCGCCCATGCGATCACTAGCGCAGGGACTGCCGAGAGCGCAAGCCGGGCGAGGCGGGATGAGATCATTATTGTAGGTGCTTATGGGTGCTATGCCGAGCCGAGCCAACTGATCGCTGGGTCAGTCTGCGTGACTTACCGGGGACAAACACACGACACTCGTGCCCGCGCTCCGCAAAGTCTCGTAGCTCGACATCACAATGCGACCCGTCATAGTCTGTAAGCTCTTGGTTACTTCCGCTGCAATAGTAATAACCTTGCACTTACGCCCACAAGCTTCCTGACAATCCATGGTGCTGTCTTATCCTCCTCCCTCGCACTAAGTGAATCCGGGTCGATAGGTCCTAAGGCAGATGCTTGAGGCATGCTTGATAGTACGGTTTACGGCGACCTCACTGCAACTCTGTCGTTACGAGAGACGGTGCTATCGCAGATCAGATCTTCCCATCACGCTGACAGAAGTAGGGAGGTTAAAGGATTGATATAAGTACGTGTCAGTGAAGTCAAAGCGACTTGTCTACAGATCACCTATACCGTGAGGCATTGACAGAGCCTCGCTTAGTACAGAGCTATGTATGAGTAGTGATGGTCGTATTGAAGGAATCCAGGAATTACATGCCGACCGCACGTACTTAGCTGCGTCGAGAAAAAATAAAACGACACCAGCAGGACTTGAACCTGCGCTCGCAACGCGAAACAGATAAGATTACATAATTCGAATCTGTCGCCTTAACCACTCGGCCATAGTGCCTTGTATTCCAGTAAGAAATATTACAATGTGTATGACCAAGCTTCTTGACCTCCCAGCTCGACGCAGTCGCTCGAGTTGCTCAGGACAGCCTTTCTCATATTCACTTCTGGCTAGTGAAGTCAAGTGTTAGTTCGGCATTCTCGTACGGCGGTCTCACTGATGAGGTGTTCAGTGGGACTCCCGAGCCGGCACCGGTAAACATCGTCACTGCTGCCCGCCCCGCCGCCCCAAGTGTTTGGTGATACATATGTTGTTCGCAGGACTTCAATCGTGAATGACAATGTAGAAGGAAACGAAGGTGTTGATGACACTGCACAACATCTTGGGGCTCTGGAGGCCCTTGGGCGTGCGCAAACCGAGGGTGGAGCTCCAGCCCGTTCCCCTCGGCTCCGTGTGTCGGGTACATACGTTTGCCAGCCTGAATGCAGCCGAGGTGCCATCCAGCGGCCTCCTTCGAGAGTCGGCTTCATGGCGTCGCGCTCCTGCATTCGATCAGTCATCAAGGGCGTTGAATTTGTACCAAAAATTAGCTGCGCCGTGATGCATAAACTATGAGGAGGCCTCGTGAGATATATGTCACTCGGAATCGACGGGGTTCCAGCTCGTGGCGCCCGCTGCGCCCTGGTCAAGAGCATCTATTTTTGCCATGTCCTCCACCGATATATCGAAATCGTACACGTCAGCGTTGGACACCACACGTTCGGGACGCGAAGACTTCGGCAGCGGGTTGAACCTATGCCACAACATTCACCATAAGTCATCCACATCCGAACGATGAGGTCGTGTGCGCGCCTTACCCGTGCTGCAACGACCAGCGCACTAGGATCTGCGCAACGTCCTTGTTGTACTTGCGCGCGACATCCTGCAGGACAGGGTCGCCTAGCTGACCGCGAACAAGCGGGCAGTACGCCTGTACGAAAATGCCGTGCTCGCGGCAGTACTCGACGATCGGCCTTTGCTGGCAGAATGGGTGCACCTCGATCTGGTTGACAGCGGGCACTTCGAGTCCCGCATCGCGGATCTCATCGAGATGTTTCATCCCACTTCGTAGCATCGAGGCCCTGGGTCAGCTTGTAGTTCATCAGAGTAAGAGAACGAATGTACTAATTCGAGACGCCGACAGTCCGGAGCTTCCCCGCTTTCTGCAGGTCAAGCAGTGCCCTCCAGGTTTCAAGACGTCGCTGCTTTCCTGAAAGGGGGCTATGAATCAAGTAGAGGTCGATGTAGTCTACCGTAGGGACGTGTAAGTATTGATAGACTGCTTGGGACGATCAACGCACCAAAACTGAAACACTGTAGCGACTCGTCGACCGCCCTGACGGTGCTTTCGTACCCATGGTGCGGGTCGTAGATCTTTGTTGCTACAGAATCCGCGAACTGAGTGAGTATCGAGTTCAGGCGTCGGCCGAAGGGATACTGTCACGTACTGACGAAGACTTCTTCGCGAGGCACGCCGCTCCCACGCACCGCGCGCCCTACCTGGTCTTCGTTCTGGTAGTAGCGTGCTGAATCTATGTGTCTACCATTGCAGAAGGATATATGTGAACCCTGTTGCGTGCGAACCATTGGTTGTGTGCGTCTACACACGTACCTGTAGCCGTGTTTCAAAGCAGCAATACATGCTGGGACACAGTCATCGTTCTCATATACTCCCAGCCCTAAGAGAGGTATGTTGTAGCCTGTCCGAGTTCAAAGTTATGCATCCAGTCATATTATCAGTCTTCGTGAGGATCTGACTTGAAGGTTGGACACACCTGATGAGAGTGTCGCAGTCGTGCCCAGACTCAGTACGCGAGACGTCATTCCAGACAATTAGTGAGTGAAGGCCTTGGACAGTCGTTTTTCTGAGCGTGAGTCAGTATGAGTGATGACACTGTCGTGGAAGTGGCAGGGGAAGAACCTATTCCTGAATTCCCTCCCCACGATACTAGTTCAAATGGACTAGTTATGGTACCTAGTCTTCTGAAACGCAGTCGGCGATCTAGCCGTGGAAAGGTTCAACCACACGCCAATGAATAGCATGAGTTCGAGAGCAATGTGAGGTCCTGTTTTTCTCGCTGTTCGGTCGATAGTTGCTGAGATGGGCGCGAGTGCTGCAAGTCTGCCGCCGTGCAGCCTGAGAGGTTCGCTCACCGGCGTGAGCAAAGCTGTCTCGGCCCGGTCCAGCCGGTGGCGGGCTAGCGTCTCCCGTATCCGCGGCTGCCACCGCGTGTAGATACGGGTGGCAGTCGAACTACTCCTTTACCCATTGACTTGTGGAACGTCGATGTCTGCATCATAAATTCTGAGATAATCATGCATGAATCTATGCTATGATATGTTCCCAAGAATAAATTCACGGCGGAAGCAGACTGGCCGTTATGTCAAAAGAAATCACTTTCTTCGGAAATCTGGTGATTTCGGTAAGATCAAGATCTTTGGAGTGTTCCAGTACGGGTACATGGAGGACATTCCGTTATTGGGATTTCCGCCCCTACGGGTCCGGACCGGACTCCGCCCCGGAGGTGGACTGTGTCACGTGATGTCACGCACTCCCAATGATTCTTGAGTAGACTTACTGTTCAGACGTTCTAGAGCGTGATAAAGGAGGAAGAGCATGTGCTGATATCATAGCCGACACTGGGTACGCTGAGCTGTGCCAGTTGTCGGACACGCAGCGCTCTGGCACCACCACTCGACAATAACAGACATTACCATATCGGGCAACCATTTACTTGCTGCTGCACTGTGATTATCTGCCACCACAGTCGCTCATGGCGCGCCAAATGCCCTGCTGTCGGGCCGTAGTTAGTGTGTATAAGGCTAGCAGGCGTCAGGAATGCGGGAGGAGTAGCGGGAGCGGGACCCGTCACATTATGTCACATCC
>KE504171.1:135036-145723 GCA_000344655.2 Fomitopsis schrenkii
GAGTCCGTAATCTAATCTACTGAATCAGGACGAGAGATAACGAGTCCTGCAGATAAGATAAGAGCGAAAAAGGAAAGTAAGCGTACAGTACGGTACGTAGCGTTGCAGAACACAAGTAGTCCATATCAGGCAAGCCTGATTAGATAACGCCTGAAATGGTAGAAGTTCAACAGCCAGACCCGGGTCAATACCCACTAAAATCCGGCGGACTATTGTCCAATCTGTTGGTAAGTTTTGTTCGTTTTCCAATATGTGTTCCCACGTCCTAATTACGCTTCCTTTTTTCAAGGCGAGCCTGCCATATCGCTTGTTTGTACCCTCAGTGTCTTGCCTAAGTCGTGAGTTTAGCATTGAGTACCATCGCGATGTAATACTGTTGTCGGTGTGTTGCCAATCCTCTGCGTCACTGTGGCCTACGACGCGTTCACATCGCAGTTTCCATATCAGATGTGCGCACTCGGATATTAGTATTCGCCAGAATCTCGCTGTATGACCAGGTGTTGCCTCTCCTTCACGGAGTCTCCGGGACCGCGGTCCGATTCCGAGGATGTCATTGATTTGGGGCGGGTTCCATTTTTCCCCCTTCTTCTCCCAGGCGGCTTTCGCAAGCTCCCAGACTCGGGATTGTCCAGGTGCGGCGCAGTTGATCAGTATATGGCTCATTGAGTCTCTCACGGCGCAGTGCGTGCATAGGGCTCTGTCCTCATACCCGGGGATCTTCAACCAGAATGTGCCAACTCGGTGCGCCCCATGTATCCCTTTCCAGAGGAAGTCGACGACAGCCCGTCGCAGGTCATGGTGGCGGATGCCTCGCCAGATGTCCTCTTCATCAACATCTGTTCCTGGTATGGAGTTAAGGTGTCGTCTTATTTCCATTACAGTTGTTGTTGTTGTCGTTCGCGGTGGAGGCGCTGCGCGTTCCCTTATACCTTGATATGCTAAAGCCTGTGACAGGTGTTGGAGCTTTGCTCCTGTTAGTTTGAATGCCGCCTTTTCTACTGGTCGTAGCGGGGTCGGTGGTCCGACGGTGAGTGCCATATTTCGTTTGGTTCTGGAAAGGGCTATTTTTGTCCGTTCGTCCTCTGATCCGGCTTTCTTGAAGGTGGTTGGCGCGGTTCGTTGACGCAGTTGATTTACTAGCGCTCTGATGTATGTGGCGCCTTTCACTCCTATCCATCCCTCGTTTTCCCATTCCGGCAGGTTCTTGAAGATGATGCCAATGAGGTCGTTGGAGTCCAGTAGGAAGTGTAGTGGGGCGTCTCGTGGTGCAGCCAGTGTGGCTCCCAGCGCTGCGATTACCGCTCCACACCCGTGGGTCTCCCTCTCGCTCTCTATTCCTGGTTGGACTAGTACTGAGCGGGCCTCTCCTTGTACACATTCAGCAAATCCAGTTCCCACCGGGATATCTATCGGCGGCTGTGTGTTCTCTCCTAGGCGCCCTACTACCTGCACCGTACAGGCTTCCGCAGTGACTATCCGGCCTCTCGCACGCCTGGCTGCTGGTGGTTCGTCATGTACTGACGGGTCGACAAAAGCCCGGAAGGCATCGCCAAGTTCCCCTCGTTGCGTGACCGTTGGATCGAAGGTGAGTGTTCCTCCTTCATCTAGCGCTGCAGAGTTGTGGTCCTGTCGTTGTTTCGTCAGGGACAGCCCATCTTCAGGCGACGTTACGTTCGGGTTCCATTTTGGTCTTATTTCAGCCAGGACCAGCTCTGCAGTCTTGCAGCATTTTCTTGGGTGACGGCATCCTTTGCCTTTGTCCTCCTCGCACTTGTCACACGTGCAGTCCTCAGGGATGTAGTCGTTGCCGCTTTCGCGTAGGGTGCGGTAGCAGTTCCTCCTAGCGACTCTTTGGATATCTGCGACAATAGTCACGTTATGGTTTGTCCGGAGGCATTCACTTGCGTGCATATTGTTGAGCTTTCTTAGCTTCTTTGTTGCGCCCAAGTGGTACCATATCGGCAGACGGTCCTTCATTGCTTTATCCAACTTGATTGCAGCGAAGCTAACGTTGTATTTCTTTGCCGACGCTATCATGCGTTTCAGGTATCCGGGCAGTGGCGAGGCTTTATGTATGGCTGGGGACCAGTTCTGCAGGAACGTATTTATTTGTGCAGGCCTCCGTATGGCTCCTGCGTCTCGTGAAGCGTTCAGGCTCAGCAGGGCATCCACTGCTAAGGCCCACATAGGGCGTCTTTCATCTAATATGAGGTACCGCTTGATCCACATGAGGTCGATCGCGTGGTTCCTTGCTTTGATGTCTAGAAGGCCTAGTCCTCCTTCTGTGACTGGCCGGCACATCGCGTCTATGCTTACTGGTATGGGCGACTTGCCGTCCCACATGAAGTCTTTTATCATCCTCATCAGTTCTTTCTCTACTTGCGTCGGCATTCCTTGGACCATAGTCAAGTACTGCGAGATGCCTCCTGGCCCCATCTGGACGATCGATCTCTTTCCTCCCATAGATGGATGGCATCGTCCCCATCTCTCGAGGAAATCTTTAATCTTCTTCAGTGCTGGCGTCCATACCGCGACTTGATCAGTCTTATTTCCTATCCATGCTCCTAGTATTCTGATGGCTTCTCCATCTCGGGCTATTCGGATGTTGTCTGGGATCTTTTCCTGCTCGTCGCACACTTCTCCGTTTATTGATCTGTGTTCCAGTACCGCTTCCCGGTATTCCAGTGTACCGATCGGGATTACTTCCGTTTTCCCCGTGTTGAACTTCGCTCTAGATCCCTTACACCAGCGTCCTATAATGGTCCAGAGTGTGGACCACCTGTCTGAGGCTGCTAGGAATGTGGATGTATCGTCCGCAAATAGTGAGGCTACTAGCCTCCTCGCTGCTCCTGGCAAGTGGAAGCCTCTGAGTTGTGAACGCCTCAGCGTGCAGGCGAGGGGTTCGATCGCTATATCAAAGACTAAGCATGATAGCGGGTCTCCCTGCCTCGCTCCTCTCACGACTATGAACGGGGTACTGGTCTCCCCGTTTAAAATGACAACCGTTGTTGCATGCTTGTATAGGTTCCTGATCTTATTTATGAACGCTTGCGGTATCCCGAATTGTTTTAAAGCAGCCCAGAGGTAGTCATGCGCAATTTTGTCGTATGCTTTTTCTTGGTCGAGTGCAATGATCACTCCATTTTCTTCCATTGCCTCGGCATAATCAACCATAACTCGGCATAGCTGAGTTTGGTCTGTGATCTGTCGTTTTGGTATGAAGCCGGCTTGGTCTGGGTGTACCACATGGTGGACAATCCCGCTCAGTCTCATTGCGAGTATTTTGGTATATATCTTATAATCGGTATTGAGTAGTGTAATTGGTCGGTAGTTTGCTATGTCGCGCCGGTCATGCTTCTTGTATAGAGGGCACAGCCATCCTTCCGCAAAGGCGGCTTTTTCACATGATCCATATTTTTCCAGGTCCGTAAAGGCAAGATAGAGAAAGTCCATACAGTCGAATCTCGGCGTGGTGCGTTCCGTGCTTTTATCCCATTGTTTCTTCATGCTGGACCAGAACTCATAGGGCAGTCCATCCAATCCCGTTGCTTTGCCTTTGCCTGTTTGCTTGAGGGCGGCCTCGATCTCTTCGCGTGTTATGTTGTCGCTCAGGATCTCTGATTCTGTCTCAGGAAGGCATGCCTCCACGTCGGTGAGCGCTGATCTAATGTTATTGTTTCGCTCATGTTCGGTCTCCCTGTCATTTATCCCGCTGTTCTGAATGCCTTCATGGTAGTTCCGTGCTAGCTCTGCCATGTGATCTGATCTGGTTTCGTATTCCTCAATGCCCGGCTTTTTTAAGGAGTAAAATAGGTCCCTCGGCTTTTGATCTTTGTTAACAGCCGACCAGTATTTGCTGACTCTTTCCGCATTTAGGTTGTAGTGCGTTGTGGTAGCGACCTGCGTCCGTCCGTGCCGCTTGAGTTCTAGCTCTAGGATTCGTTCTTGGAGTATGGATGCCTCAGTCTGGGCCTCTCCGTTCTCGGCGAAATCCCTCTTGTTCTGGATCGCATCTCGTATGTTCGTTAGTCGGTGTATTTCCGCCTTAAGTTTAGGTGCCTTTTGCTTGAGACGCTTCTGCGCCATTTCCCTCACTTGGTGCTTGAATTGTTTAAGGACTAATTGCGGGTTCGCGTCCTCCGTCCGTGTAGGTTCTCTAGTGCACGCCCTCGCTCGTTTTAGCGTCTCACTCCCCAGGTGAGTTATTTGTTTTATGAATTCTTGATCGAGTAGTAAATGCAGCGGCATTGACCATCTTCCTCTCCCTATTTTAGGGGATTGGGCAGCCGTCAACTGAGCTGTTACTAGACAGTGGTCAGTCGCGACCCCTGTGACTTCGATGTCCCAACTCAGAGAGCGCTTGAGGAGGTCATCCACGGCGTATATACGGTCCAATCTAGAGCGGTGTGGTCCGCCCTTTTGCGGGTAAGTGTACGCTTTCTCCGTTTCGTTGGAGATCCGCCATCCGTCGTGGACACTAGTTTTTGCCAGGAGGGATTGCAGCGCCGCCAAGGGTGCATTCGTGCTCTCTTTTGTCGGTATACGATCGATCGCTTCTTCAACAATATTGAAGTCCCCTAATATCACGTCTGGCTTACGCCGTCGGCTTGCGGTGAGTTCTTGTTCCAGTGCTTTCCAGAAGTTCTCGTTCTCTTTGACGGGGTTTGGGGCGTAGACGTTCAGAATTGTTATGCTTTTGCCCGCATGCCAGTTCGTTGTGATCAGGAGTGCGCGTCCTGGTATTATTGCTTTCACTTGTACGTTGGATACGTCAACTAGTTCTCTATTGAGGATGATCGCCACTCCTCTCGATGTCATCGGGTTCTCTGGGTCCGGCGAGTTAAAGAGATGCATTCGTCTCCCAAACAGCGAATGTATGGATGCTACGTCGGAGTCAGATAAGTGAGTTTCTTGTATTGCGAGTATTCCTATTTTTCGTTCCCTCAGTGTCTGGTTTATCGCACTCCATTTGGAGTTGTTAGTTAGTATGTTGCCCCTTCCATTAATGTTTAGTGTTCCTATTCTCAGAGCCGCTTTCGTTCTTCGTCCGTTGCTGCCGCCATTCCTCAGCGTTGGGCCTCTGTTGGCTCGCGTTCTTTCATTATCCTGTCCATTCGTTACCCGGCCAGTCGACGTCGCGTTAGCTCTGTCTCCAGTCGTCCTGTTAGCGAGTTCCGCCAGGCCGTCCTGGGTGTCAGCGGCAACAGGAGGGCCGCCTTCGCCTCGGGCCTGGGGGAGGTGTGATCCATTTGCCAGTCTAATACCAGAGTGGGTTGTGTTATGTGTGTGATTATTCGCCGTTGATGTACGCCACCCCGCTACAACGATCCACAGGGGGCGGGGGCTGCTCCTGAGCCTCTCAGGGGACATGCGTAAGAGCCGCACTCTGTGCGGGTTTGCTTAAGCCTCTCGGCCGGGGAAGTCTAATAGTACCCGTTGGTTGCTGTTGGCATTACCTGTGTCCGCGTGTCGTATGGGCTTTCCTGTCCCGCAAGCGGTCAGTATATGTGGGCTTACACACTTCACGCGTAGCTAGGTGTAGCGGGTGAATGCCTTAAGCTATTCTGACGAGGAGATTGAAGGGAGTTAGTGGAGCATTCATAATCATTTTCACCTTAGTTGACGATCATTCCCTTTCGCTAGGGACTCAGAGTTCGCACCGTTATTCTGAGTCAGAAGGAGATCATGCATTCAGCGTTCAGTTCAAGATATCGTACGTTGTATCGTATTTAGCTGCATGGTACAGAAGTGATAGTCCTTAGTTCGCGCATGCACGGCGACGGGGTGGTCATTTGTGACCGCCGTATCCTCCACGATGTCCGCGCCCTGACGGTCCGCCTCTTCCTCTGCCTCTGAAGCCGCGTTTACCACGCTGCTCGTTGTAGGGGTGAGTATAGGCATGGTTGTCATCGTCGGCGTCATCGTCTGCGGCGTTAGAGTCTCCGCGCTGTCCGTACCAGTTGCGGAGTGACTGGAGGTAACACATGCTGGTGTCGTGGTCAGTCCCGCGGCAGATCCGGCACTTCATCGGCTCAGTGTACAGCACTGGGTTCCCGGTGATGTCGGTCCCGAGGCTAGCCGTTCTGAAGAGTGTCCTGACTTCGTACCATGTATCCTCGTCGGTCGTCGGGATGTCGCAGTAGATAGCGACGAGAGGGGTGTTCTTCCCCTTCCATCGTCGGACGACCTCCTTGGCAGTGACGGACTGTATGAGGATGCCCGCACGTTCGTTCGCCGAGAGGGTTGGAGCGGTCTCTGCACGTTGCTCCTCGCGCTGGAAAACTTCCACGAAGCGGTCGTGGTATGTTGGACGGAAGAGTCTGTCGCGGATAGTGGGGATCAGCTGTCGTCCGTTGGCGGCAAAGGCCTCGGGTTTGCTAAAGAGCGCCATGAAGGAGGGGAAGGGCGGCTCAATGGGGAAGAAGAAGAGAGTGACCCCGCCCCTAACGCTTAAACACTTAGCGTCGACGAGTCTCTGGATGTCTTCCCAGCGTGCTGCCTGGACGAGGTTGCACGGCGGATCTTCATTGCATTTGTTCTTCGTCACTGCTGCCTGAGCCTGGAAGATGCGCGGCGTGAAGCCGAATACCTTCATGATGGTCTCCTTCTGCAGGTCTCGTCGCTCGACCTCCTCAGCGTCGCACGCTCCCTGGCCCGCCGTACTGACCAGGCACCTCGGGAAGGTTCTCTTCTCCCACGCACGCGCCATCTTCTCCGCCAGGTTCTCGAATTGCCACTTAGGCTTCTTCCCTTGGACCTCCCTCCATCCGCCGTTCGGTTCCGGTGTGATGTCAATCACGTCGTCTATGTTGTCAAAGGCTGGTTCAGGGGGCTCGGCGGCGTCGAGCGGAGGTGCCTCAGGTTCGTCGTGGTAGGGTGGCATCACGATGTTTGGGGCGGCGTATGCGGCATGCTGGGCAAGGTCGTAAGCCGGCATAGGAGTCTGATGCGGCGTGTCCGCCCTGATGGCCGGAGTAGGATAGCGTGGGATAGGTGCGAAAGCTGGAGGTAGAGGGTGTTGAGACATGGGTCGGGCGGGGACTATCCGCGGGAAGGGCGTTGCACAGCGAGGCATGCCACGCATGAGGAAAGGGGCTGCCGATGCTGGCCGCTGAACAGGGTAGAAGGCGTCGTTTGGCGGTGCTGGGGTGCTCGGAGCATCTATGTCCATTGGTAGCGGAGTCTCGTGTCGACTTAGACTTAGGATCCCGGCGGGCGTGTGCCGTGCGTGTTCGTAACGGCCATTCGAAGGTATATCAACGTCCTACCCTCCAACATGTAAGTATCATATATTATTGGATCTAGTTAGAGACGGACCGGGTACTCTGGGTCATTGGCTGGGACTCGTTGGGTGAGCGGTGCGCCGTCTCGATAGCCCTGGAAGTCGGGTGCAGTGTCGGGGTCGGGCGATGGAACACGCGCATTGTTCGTAATGGGCGCGTACGTCATGGGGTGTGCAGTCGGGTGATGCTGGGGGTCGGGATTCCAATCTCTTATTTCTCCGTGTATGCCCCAGCCGGACCTATCCTGCTGCGCTTCATCCGCTCCTCGTAGTCCCACTGCCGTGTTGCCTTGGCTAAAGGTTGGTGGAACAGAGAAGGAAGGGTGGAGGAAGGCGGCGCGATGGTGCACATCTCTGTGAGTCCTCGTCGGCTCAGGTAGCGTGAGTTGACTCGACGTATTCGGGATGCTGAACGGGTAGGGGTGAGGTGCACGAGAAGCTAGCGCGGCTATCTCGAAGGGAGGCGGCGCTGGACCGAAGACGCCGGTGATCGAGTTATCGCGGGCGAAGTTGTACTGTGGGATGTCGCCTCGTTCTACACCCGATGGGCCTGGGGTCGCTTGGCGCGTCGTCCGATCGTACATGTTGTTCGTTCGCCCTCTCTGCGCGGTGTGGAGTGCGACGGAGGTGACCCCGGCCCTAGACTCGTCCAGGCCAACATCTTGTTCAATCCTCTTCCTCTTACTGTAGCTGCTAGTTACCGTCGGCGACGGACACGGGGTCAAGATAGGTTCGTCCTCGACATTGTTAGGAGAGGGACTCTTGCTCGCTTCGCGGGTTACCTGCGCCCTTGCCTTGCATTTGGGTCTGGTCTCCCTCTGCGGGCGCATACGACCCACAACGGGAGGGTGACTCGGCGGTATCGCGGTCTGCTCTTCAATAGCCGTCGACATATTGGATTCCTCCACCGTCGCAAGGGCGGGTTCTTCGCTCGGCTGGGGGTTCGCTGGGCCAGGTGAGACTGCCCTAGCGTAGCCTGTGTGGACTGGTGAGCATCGGTGCGGCAGAGGTGGTGAGTTCATACTGAGTCCACGCTCCTTCGCCGTGGGCGTCTTTGGTGAGTCCCTCCATGGGTCCGGTGGGGCCTCTAGGTTCGCTGCCGTCTCGTTAGCGTTGGTGCTGTTCTGAGCTATCTGAGACATTGTAGTCGAAGCGGTAGTAGCTGGGGGAGCTGCTGGGGTTTAGTGGTGTTTTCTCTGTATTTATGTGTTTCGTTTGGGGCCTTCAGTTCCGCGGCGGTCGTCAGCGTGTGCTACGTCGTCGATTCTAAGGTAAGACTCATCCTTAATCGTTGGCTGTGGATAGGTTTCGAGCCGGTGGCGTCGCAACTGTTTGCCAGCTCTTGGTTTAGTTGTGGCGGTGATCTTCTGACCGTGTCTACGGCTGGCGTTGGTTTGATGGGTTTCGTAGTGGTTATTTTATTCTTCTTGTGTGTCTCATTACTCACCGCTGTTTGGTTCGTTTCATCGCCGTTCATTTGCTCGTTGTTGGCCTAGGAGTGTGGGGGCGCATGTGTGAGGGGGGGAGGGAAGGGGGCGTGTGAGTATCTGCGGTGAGTGGTCGCCGGATTGCACATTTCGGCACATCACGTTAGGTTCGGGCGCTTTTTGTTGTCATTCGGCGACGCCACGGGTGTATTTCGGCACGTTAGAGCATGGGTACGTGGTTACTATATCAGTTTCTACCTTCAAGATCGTGGTTCCCAGCCCTCTGCCTCGTGCCTTACTTCTCTACTTCTTTTTGGATTGCACTCGCCGCCTCCTTTCTCCGACAGGCTTCCACTCCCACTTCTTTCGTGTAATGCTTTCTAGCCTGGCTTCCAATCGGTTGAGTTCTTCCGCCTCGAGCGCATGTTGGTAGGGATAGGGGTGGTTAACGTCTGCGGAGGGGTTGGGGGGCGCAAGTCTGTGTGGCGGAGGAGTGTGTGGCAGAGCCTGGAAGTGTTTGGCGTGCGCGACAGCTTCCACGCCTGTCAGCGCGGACCACGGGATTGGGACTCGGAGCCAGCACTGGGTCGGGCCGCCGGAGACCGTCCAGGTGACCCAATGCTGCCGGAGGTCTGTGATCGCGGTCAGCAGGCCCGGCCCGGTGTTCCCGCTCTCGTTCTTGAGAGAGATAAGTTGGCCATGTCCGAGCTTTCGAGCTGGTTGTTCATCGGCTACCCATATTGGAACTCTTCCTTCGTCGGTCGCTGGGTCATTCCGAACCTGTACGGTGATTATCGGTTCGCCGTTGTCGGGAAGGAGTAGAGGGGGCAGTGGTGGCCGTGTCGGTACGATATCTTTATGTGGTTGTTGGTGCTTTTTGAACTTGGATGAGCAGGGGTGCGTTCTCATCGTTGCGGTGTGGGTGGGCGTGTTTGTCGTGGGTGGGTCGTCAGTTTCCTGGTATAAATCGTTATCGTAGCGGCGCTTCGTCTGAGCGTTTTTAGCTGACGTGGGATGATTTATAGGTGGCGTTACATTCGTTATTCGGTTTAGATAGTTCGTTTTGGTTGCAACATAGTCCTGCAGACGGGGAGGGGCATTCCCCGGTGTGTGAGGTGAGGGGGAGGAGATGCGGGGGTGGTCTGCATCAGCCGCTCTTTTAATGGATCCATGTTTTTGATAATTGTTTTTTATTGTGTGTTTTTAGGTTGTCACATGTGCTTGGTATTCGAGTTGTGTCTCTTTCCTGATTGATTAGGGTCATGTGCGATTTTTCGCGATTTTCCTGCTAATTTCTCCTTATTTTTGGAGTTTTTGGGGCGATTTTTGGTCGGGCTTTCCATATTTGGTTTCGTGAACTAATATCTGATTGGTATGTGTTGTAATTGTTATTTTATGCTAGGTAATCAGTGCTCTATTGCTACGTGATTAGGTAATATCGCGTTTGGGCGCTTTCATGGGCCGCGCGTCGTCTGGTCGTCGTGGATTTGCCCTTGCTCGTCGGGATTTGGTCTTTGGTCGTAGTGGTTTGTGCCTTGGCGGGAACTGGGAGTTTTAGGTGTGTGCTATGGTAGGTTTGTTTGTAGTCTACCCCTGGTTAGGGTCCACCCCCCGTCATTTGTTATGACGGGGCTTCATCCAGCTGGAGTGCCATTCAGGATGGTTGGAAACACGCTTGGTGTAGCGTCGTTTCCTTTGCGCATGTTCGTTTTGCCTGGTTGGCTACTTACCCCCCGGGCCACTGGAAGGCCTGCGCTGGACGTCGCAGGTTGCGACCTATGAGACATTCTTCCTTTGAAAACGTAAGTTACACGCTCTCGATATACCCTAGCTTCTTGCATATCTGTTCATCAGCAACCAAACGCAGGAATGAGCACAATTGTGCGAGAACAGAGTCAAGGATGTACTTGCCGCATTGGGCAGGGGCGTCGGCCCGTACGGGCGGCTGTTTCCGTAGGGGCGGAAATCCCAATAATCC
>KE504171.1:150362-185750 GCA_000344655.2 Fomitopsis schrenkii
TCACCAAAAATCGCTGGGTATTCGACATCAAAACTGATGGTCGTAAAAAGGCCAGATTGGTCGCCAAGGGTTACTCCCAGATTGAAGGCCTTGACTATGATCAAGTCTTCTCTCCTGTCGTACGCTTTGAGACTGTACGCCTAATCCTCGCCTTAGCTGCGCTTGAGGATATGCACGTCTCCAGACTTGATGTCCGAAATGCCTATCTCTATGGCAAGCTCGACGAGGAAATATACATGGAGCAGCCTGAAGGCTTTGCAGTACCAGGCCAAGAGGACAAAGTACTCCGGTTACTTCGTGCTCTCTATGGACTTAAGCAGGTAGGGCTTGCGTGGTGGCGCACCCTCAATGAGTCCCTAAAGGAACTTGGCTGTATACGCCTTGTATCCGGTGCCGGAATATTCGTCTACAAGACAAAAGATGGTCGCTTTGTGCTGATCATTGTCTACGTTGACGATGCCATATTTTGTGGCAAAGACAAGGCCCTAGTCCTTGCACTTAAGGACCGCTTCATGAAGAAGTGGGAGTGTCGCGATCTCGGTGATGTCAAGGAGTTCCTGTGTATGCGCATAACTCGGAAAGGCAGCGAAATCCATTTGGATCAATGCGCCTACCTTGAGAAAGTGCTGCAGCGCTGTGGCATGCAGAACGCCAAGTCTGTGCCAACTCCACTCCCTGCTGGATACAAGCCTATTGCCAATACTGGCACAGCTGACCCAGCTCTTCGAAGCAAGTACCAGACTGTCATCGGTTCCTTGCTATATCTCATGCTCGGAACTCGACCTGACATTTGCTACGCCGTGACATTGCTTGCACAATTTGCAGCAAATCCGTCACAGGACCATTTAAACAGAGCGCTGTACATCTGCCGCTATTTAATTGGTACCAAATCCTATGCGCTAGTCTATGAAGGACAAAGCGGCAATGGATTATTGGCGTGCACTGACTCTGACTGCGCAGACAGTCCAGAGGCCAGGAAGTCAAGGTCTGGACACTTTTTAAAGTTCGCGAACGGCGCGTTCAGTTGGCTGTCTAGAAGACAGAAGACAGTTGCTCTGTCCTCCACTGAAGCCAAGTATATGTCGCTGAGTGATTGCTCGCGACAAGTGGCCTGGATAAAGATGCTCCTTGAGGAGATCGGCTACAAACTCGGACCGCTGCCCATCTGCTCGGATAACCAAGGAGCAATATTCATTAGCTCCAACCCTATCACAGAGCGTCGGTCTAAGCACATTGACATTCACTACCACTATGTGAGGGAGCTTGTGGAAGACAAGAAAGTCGAAGTCTTCTACATAAGCACAGAGGAAAATCCGGCAGACCTGTTCACTAAGAACTTGGGTCGTGTCAAATTCCTCAAATTCAGAGGAATGCTCGGACTTCGGTTTTATGACTGAGTCCAGCATAGTCGGCTGCACTATGCACCATGAATGCTTGCGTGCATCTGTCGCTGCACTTAGCAAGGGGGAGTGTTGAACAATAGAGAGCGCCTAATAAGGCAGCCGAGTTCACACACCGGCACTACGGGTAACAGGAGTATCACATGCATTGTAGATAGAATCACATGCATCGGGATTGGTACTATACAGTAGCTTAGTCATACGGTCTCCTACATGTATATAAGGACCCATGTAGCGTAGCTCAATCCCAAGTCGCCTACAAGCAACTTTGTGTGCATCAAGCCTCACAGCAACCCAACCAGGTAAGACAGCGTCCCGCTACACTGCGTAAGATAGCCTGCTCGTCACACAGTGCACCCTTCTCTCCTCCTCCTCCTCCTCCTCCTCCTCCTCCTCCTCCTCCTCCTCCCGACCACACACCGACTCAAATCCTCTCTTCACTGTCAGTGACTCTGCAATTCTAAATGCTGCTCAGGGACGGCTCCGTCTCGTCCTATACGCAGAAAATCATACCATAAATTGCCGTGGCCAATTGATTGTGCTCTTGCTCGTGCTCAAGTTGTCTACTCTTCTGGGTCAGCGTCGAAAAGCGGCAGAAAACCGGGAAACATGCAATGGGCACTTCGCGACAACGCATCCTTGCTGCGTAGTTCAATGCCCACCATTACATGCTTGTTTTGGTGCTGCCCCTGCCACTTAGGATGATTATCTGGTGAGTCACGCTGAAGCTACGGAGGAGCAGACTTTTCTTATCGCGCCTGCGGATAACGATACTGGCTGTTGTCGCCCTCCACATTCCTAGACCCCGCACTGTAGCGGCGCGAGGGCAAAGGTTACTGACCGGCACAGGATGAGCAGAGAACTTATGGAAGAATTACACTCCGACGGCACCCAAAATGCCTACAACACTAAACATTCGGTTCTACAACAATTTAAAAATCAGATCAAGTCCTGTCATAATCGCATCCCGTACATCAACAAGCTCCCGTTCCCCGTCATGGCTATGATCATTGCTGTGGGTTGTGTCAACGCGTTGGTATGGGTCGCAGTGGGCATCGTTCTCGTAAGTGCATGACCTAGATCACGTCACTCTTCGTTCTCACTACGGGTTAGCACTTTCATCCGTCAGTACCGTACAACGATATAGATTGTGTCTCCTGCTAATCGCATTGACACACTACATTGCGACAGAGCACTTATATCGACCTCCGTACTGTCCTACACATTAGGACTACGTCACGCACTCGATGCCGACCACATATCGGTCAGTCAGCCGCAATATGTGCCGGGAAATTTTTTGACTGGTATGCAGGCGATTGACTTGATGACGCGCCGCCTCATTGCCACGGGTCAGAGGCCAGTGACAGTCGGGATGTTCTTCTCCTTAGGTCATTCAACGTAAGCAATGCTACACTTTACCCGGTTTAGGAGCCCCACCACTGACTGACTACTCAGTATTGTTATCATAACATCGTTGGTCGTCGCTGGTACCGCCGCGGCCGTGTCGACCAAGTTCGACGCCTTCTCGCGCGTCGGTGGTATCGTTGGGTCGTCCGTCTCCGCGGCATTCCTCATCATCCTGGGCATCATGAACATCTACATCCTGTACAAGCTCGTCCGCCAGCTCCAGCGCGCGATCACCTCGGACGAGACAGAAGACATGGGACTACAATTCTACGGCGGTGGATGCCTATTCAGCCTATTCAAAGGTATCTTCCGCATGATCGACCGGTACGTATAACACCTCTGTGCCCGTAACTCCCGTTGAACATCTCCACAAAGGCCGTGGAAAATGTATCCGCTCGGCGTACTCTTCGGGCTCGGTTTCGACACCTCCTCCGAGATCGCGCTGCTCGGGATCTCGTCCATCCAGGCCGCGCAGGGCACCTCCTTCTGGCTGATCCTCCTCTTCCCGCTGCTCTTCACTGCGGGCATGTGCCTCATCGACACCGCGGACGGCGCGCTCATGATGAGCCTCTACACGTCCACCGCGCTCGCACGCGACCAGATCGCGGTGCTGTACTATAGCATCGTGCTCACGGTCCTCACTGTCGTCGTCGCGCTCGTGATCGGTGTCATCCAGCTGCTCACGATGGTGCTGAACGTTGCGGAGCCCGAAGGAAAGTTCTGGGACGGAGTCCAGAAGGCAGGGGATTGCTATGAGATCATCGGTAAGCGGAGGACTCTCGTTCGGACGCATATGTGCGGAGTTCTGATTGAATCACGGACAGGCGGATCGATCTGCGGCTCGTTCATCGTGTTCGGGACCCTCAGCGTCCTGCTCTACAAACCGTGGCGGCATGGAATCGACCAACGGCGCGGCGCGAAATCGCCCGAAAGTACGGAAGGTCTACCGGTTCTGGAGGTTGGTATGGAAAAGCCGCCTTCACAGGAGATTCGCATCACTGAGTATGAACCTTCGGTGTAAACGGGCGGCTCGAGTGATCAGATACAATCAAGTTTCCTGTGTGTCCTTGTGCGAGTCTGCTATGAGCTACTATACTCGAAGTCGATGTCGACGGCCAACAGCAGCACAATGAGGAAACATGAGTCCACAGTAACGTCGGAAGGTTCCACTCTGACATTTCATGCTCTACCACAGCGTCCTTAACATGAATGATTCCCCCAGTCGCTCGTCCCACGGAGCGAAGAGCGCGCGGAGCCCAGCCTCGAGCTCATGCTCCCTACGTTCACGATACACGTATCGTTCCAGGAAAGCGTCGACAACGGTGATGTTCAGCTCGACGTGGGTGAGGTTGTTGTAGGCAGCGGATTCCATGACAGCGTGTAGCGTATTGAGCTTGGTACTGACTGGAAGGCCCCGGAGCTCCGTCGGCTCCCAGTTGTACAACATCTCTGCTGCGCTGTCAGCAACGCCACGACAGAAGTGGCTTTCGTCCTTACTGATGTCCGCCAGGCTTGGGCTGCGTATGCTTGACAGAATGGAGCACAGCTCGTCGGCAAGTGCGTTCCAGTACAGTGCATGTAGTCTGAAGTTTAGCTGGACTAAGCTGATGTTGCGAGACAAGTCGTAGTTGACGATAGGGAATGGTAGGCTGGGCGTCGAGGCGGAGACTGTTATGGGCTACTGAGAAGGGACATAGTAGATGGTCCGAGTTTAAGGTACGTACAGTACGGATTCTTGAGCATCCGCAATGACGATCCCGCTGCTTGTAGGAGAAGACCCATCTGTTCGGCAAGCTCTCTCCGGATTCTTGGTGGTCCGTAAAGCGTCAGCGCTGTGAGCGACTCGCAAATGGACGTCCGGACGAGCCAATCGATCAGTTCCACGAGGAGTACAGGTCGTACGGAAGATGAAACGTTGAGTACAAGTGTCTGAAGCCGCACGGGAATGGGCGTGAATATGGTAGGGTGGAGAGTGGAAGTCTGTGCGCCGTCTGACACTTGCAGTGGTTTCACGTCGCCGATGTCAAGGTGTTTGAGGTTTCGCAAAGCCGAGATGAGGCGTCGTAGCTGGTGAAAATTGTAGATCCACGCCGCGGTCAGCCTGAGATGCGTGATGGACGATAGTTGATACAGCGCCGTGAAGAACGTAGGATGTAGAGGGCCCCGCAGCTCGGATATCGAGAGTGATGAGAGGGAGGGTAGTACCGCGCCTAACACGAGCGGAAATGTCGGTATGCAGGTTTGATCCCGAAAGGTGATAAACCGCGTTGTCGCAAGCTGCCCCCGGACCCGTGTGTTGTTGAATGCTAACCATACCAGCTGGTCGAACCTGCGGCGAGTGGAGATCTCGACTTCCTCGTAGAATAAGGTGATCGCGGAGGGATACCATTCGCGGCAGACGAGAGCCGCACCAAGGGCACTCCTGGAGCCTGGCCCGAGGAAACCAATGATGTACTCTTGCACTTCTAACGGGACACGAGTGAAAGCGGATGGGGACGCAGCGTCGAGAAGGGATTTACAGTCTTTGACTGGATCCAGTGCATATACATACGTGGTCTTGCACATGAAAGGGCCGGCTGATAGTACAGCCAGCTGTCTGCGCGTGCGCATTATATCTTCGCCACGGACATCGGGATGGGGTGACACGCCTGGAGTCCCTTGCGTTCGTAGAATGGGACTACGGCAAAGTCTGCGCCGGATGCGCGATATGAGACGAATCGCAGATTGCACTTGAGCACGCAAGCGTGTTGACTGTTGTGCGTCTCCCATACCACGGAAAGCCTAGCTCCTGTTATGGTGTAAAGAGTCATCGTTACCTAGAATCAGCGAAGTGAGCAGCGCCTCACATTACCCTATCCGTTTGATGTTGATTAAGGGGAAGAGACAGGCGGTAACCGTCGAGGTGAGGGGCAAGGCTATGAACCCGAGCCCAATTACCTACCTGCCATAAAGCCTGAGAGGAGGACATGCAAGGATTGATATCTCCGCGTAAGTCACACAGCCCCAGATGCGTAACGGGTCAGAATAGCTAGATTGGTCCGTCGTAAGATTCGTACCGCAGATGCTATGCTTCATGGAGATTGACTCGGAGGGCGGCGATCACCTCAAAGCTCCGTTGAACGTAGGAATTCAAGGTCATCAGACTTGCGAATGAAGCAAGCATCTTAGAATTTAGCACTTACCAGTTACGAACACGGATATAGGCGTACAAGCACCACAGCGGGCACTCAGCAATGTGTCTTCCGCTGCTCCGCTGCATGAGACCGTGCACAATATTCAGGATTCCTGTCAAACCAGATTTAAATAGTGTCTTGTCTCGTACGACATTTGCAAGCCAAAGGTTGGTCGTTTGCAAAGTTCATTTATTCTCCTCTATCAGCATCTTCAGATTGAGGTTCCCACCCCACGGCGCGAAGAGCGCTCTGAACCCAGCTTCTATCTCTGTGACTTCGTCGCCTTCCAAGGTATACTCAGCGGCAGTAACGTTAACTTCCACGCTAGTGAGACTGTTATAGTTAGAACGTCTCATTACTCGATGTAACCGGTCGAGTTCGATTGCCAGCGGGACGTCCTGTAGCGCCGTCGGCTCCCAGTTGCACAGTATCCCTGCGAAGTGCACATGATCAGCAAGGAAAGGAAAATTAGAGTAGGGGGACACTGTTACTGATATGGAGGAGGTGCGAACTGCTGATGGTGGATAGAATAGAACGCAGATCGTCCAAGAAGGAGCCCCAGCCGTAAATGTAGATCTTGAAGTCGAGAGACATCAAGTTGCTGTTGCGGGACAGATCATGGTCCGCGTAGCACACTATAGCTCGGGATGAGAGTCAAATAATGTTAACAGGATTCATCACGTACAATACGGATTCCGGAGATCTTGCAGGGACGGACCCGCCGCTTGGATGAGGAGATCGGCCTGCGCCACAAGCGCTCCCGAAATGTCACGTGGGCCCATGAACTTCAGTGTCTTCAGACGCTCGCAGACGAATGTGCTGGCAAGCCACTGTATGATGGCAACATGCCGGATGGGATGTACAGACGAAGAGACATGCATCACCAATGTCTCCAGTCGCGTAGAAACTGGTGCGAACGTGGGAAGATGCGGGGACCGTGGCTCAGATACACCATCTGCGATGTCGCGCTGTAACTGGGAGTTCACGTCGCCAATGTGTAGGTGTTTGAGACCGCGCAGCGCAGAGACCAGGCGGCGCAGTTGGTGGAAATTGTATAACCAGGCTCCATTCAGCCGAAGAGTAGTAACTGAAGAGCACTGTGCGAGAACCGTGAAGAAGCTCGGATGCAAGGGATCCCAGAGATCGGTAAACTCTAGTGTCGAGAGCGAGCGAGACGCCACATCCAGAACGATGGGAAATGGTGAAGTGTGAGCATGCGCGCGCCTCTGGGATGCAGCCGGGCATCGAGCTGATGAGGTTTGTGGAAGGCACTGTCCACCTTTGAGATAGCCATGCTGGTAGCTCGAGGCCAATGGTAGAGGGATTGTATCTTGATCGTAGGTCGTAGACACGAGTGTTGGGGATGTGATACATTCTAGGTTGATATTCTCGGGATGGCGGCGAAGACGGATACTCCAGTCACGTATGTTCGGTATTGCCAGTGGCACCCTAAGGCGCCTTGATACTGACGATAGCGCGTTGCTCGCTCGAGAATTGATCCGTGCGCGTAGGAAGGCACTAGCCACCTCTTTGACCCCGGTGAGCAGAGGTAGAGCAGGGACCTTGTCTTTCATCTTCACAGACACGAGAAATCCGTGCGGAGCAGGGCTATAGTGCCTGTCGGTAACGGGTTCCTGAAACGGATCATCAGCAAGACGACCCCGAGAGGGATGTGTAGAATTGCACCACCACTAGTCACTCGGCATACACTGGGTGTTCAGACAGATTGGGACGCGGGGCCGTGTTTTAGTACTTGGCGCGAGGAAGACAACAGACCGGTGCGAGGCTGTGTGTTTGATGACTGGATGGCGTAACAAGGCATACACGTAACTCTATCTAGCTCATGGTGATGGCACTGCTTCCGTAGGATGCATTTGAGCATTGCAGCAGCCCTACCGAGGCATGTGAGGGTAGAGCCTCTAGCTATGCGGGGCGACGTTCAGTGCGATGAGTTTTGAGGGGTACGAGTAAGGTGTACGGTATCAGCGAACAAGCATTACGACCGGTATGAGCCTGCATGCTCACCTGCGCCAGGCACGGGATGTGTATTCGTTGACGCGGACTTCTTTTGAGGCACGATACGTCGCACATACGGTCACGAGAGCTACCAGAGTCGAACTGGTCCCTTGACGGGTTCCCAGGAGAACGCTATACTTCCAGCAAGGAGTGATCGGGCACATCTCGGTTCGTCATTTGTTATGGCACACAATATATTGTGTCCGCACGAGCCTGGGGACGCTCCACTGTCCTCGCAAGCGTCCAGCGCAGACCCGGGTACATGTGTCATGATGTGATGCCGTCGGCGACAAACTGGGTGTCCGTGCTCAAGTTTGGTCCGACTCAATCAGGCTCTTGCTGGTTTCCACCCAGCTGGAGGTACTGTATCACAGCATCGACTAGATAAATGCTACAGGCTGCGTACGCGACGAGAGCCTTGTCAGAAAGCTCATGCAAACAAAAGAGCATCGCGACATACACACATCGGTGCTCGAGGCAACGTAAGCGGATGTTCTGGCTCTTTTCTCCATATGGCTGCACATGCGCTCCAGCGGTTTCAATCTGTCCTAACCGTAGTCAGCACCCGTGGTCCGGGGAAAGTTAAGGAACCCATGTCAGCTAGTGGAAGCAAATTCGACCGCACTGAGACATCGGATCTGTGATTATTTGAATCTTGCACCAATGCGCACTCTTGTCTCAATGCGCTCGGAACGGTGGAAAAAAGCGTCTCGGAGACAAGTGTAGCGCTGAAGGGTGCTTAGTAGCTAACCGCGTATCCAAGACTATCACTTCGACGACTTCGCGCAGAGTTTCATCGCAACTGGCTGCTATACGCACAAGCATGCAGTACCTGGCAGAGAGATATAAAGAAGGATTCCGAGAGCATCGCCAGGATATTGTCTGTCCAAAGACTTGAGTACTCTTAGTGGACGGCCAGCAATGGCTAGCGCTGTTTAGTCTCGGACCAGACCCTCCGAGCCACCCTGAAAGGGAGACCAGACCCTCCGAGCCACCCTGAAAGGGAGACCAGACCCTCCGAGCCACCCTAAAAGGGAACCCGGGACGAGACTAAGCGCTGTTGTCGAAAAATGTTCAACGAAGGCTGAGACGCGCCCCGGGGTCCTCGGCCCGGTGATATCCGGAGAGACTCGGCCCTCCGAAGGAGTCTATCCGCTGTCTACGCATCCGCATTCTGCCAGTGTACGCAAAAGTATGCTTTACTGCTCAAAGGAGGCTCCTACCGGGCGTGTACATATTCTGACATCCGCTTTCGGAAGCTCCTCGAACGAGGGGGAAACTTGGATCCCGGGCCACACTGTTAACATACTGCCTACGAGCGATTATGCACTGGCAAGGGCCCATTCATTGAAATGCTTCGACGGATGACATTGCATAGATGTGGTAATGTTGCAGGCTGCCAGCTGTGGTGGTCCTCAGGAACCGCCGCGGTAATCTTCCGTCCTTTGCCAGTGGTCTAGACGGCATAATCGCGATATTTCCGCGTGAAGGTGTGTTATTATGCCGCCGTTGCTAAAGGACCGCTGATGCTGGTGCAGCAGACCCGGGCCAGGCACATATCCTGCTGACTTGTTATTCCACTTGGAACAAGCCTGCTGCAGACTGCGAGAACACTGCAATTTACTGTGTCCTCATCGAGATGCACAATGCCAGTGCGCATTTCTTATGTCTACTGCCTTCTTGCATATAGGATAAATCCCGCCTCAACAGCCATGGCGCTCAGGACCACCCAACGCCTCGGCGCCGACGCCCGTCAACATCCGACGTCGGATGAAGTTGGGGATTATACGACATCAAACCGTGTCAACTTGCACCACAACCGCTAGCAACCGCCGGTGCGTCCGGCGCCAGCAGTGCAAGGTTGGACGCCTCTGAAGCCACTGGCTGTAGAAAGGGGGAAGACACTGAACATATCGGCGACGTTGGCTGCGCCTATGCAGATGGCTTCATTCAGTGAGGTGTTCAGTGCTTGATTCAAGCCGGACATGCATGCGATACACCGGGGAACGGCACGTCGCTGTTTATGCCGCCCCCATCTGGCCAAGGCAACAAACTGTGAGTCCAAGCATGACTGCTTGAGTATAAAATGCCTCCTCCTCGTTGCGAAGACCTCAGGCTCTTCTCTTCACAGAAAGCGCTCCAGTCATTTGCTACTCTTCCCTTCACTCTTTCCTTGACCGAACCTCTCTCCTTCGTCGTCGCCATGTTCTTCACCAAGGCTGTTATCCCCTTCGCCTTCGCCGTCTCCGCTTTGGCTCTGTCTGTCCCCCGTGCGGACAACGACATTGATGCCCTCACTGAGCGTGCTTCCCAGCCGTGGCTTAGCGGCACCCAATCGGGCTCCGGTAAGATGGTCCTCTGACTGACATGAACTTGTTCACTGGCTAAACCAATTGTAGGGACCTGGTATCAGCCCGGCTCGGGTGCTTGCGGGTTCGAGAACAGCGCGTCGGACCTCATTGTCGCAGTCTCTACTGAGATCTATGACAACTACCCGTAAGGATGTCCTGTTGACCCCGTGATGCTGTGGTGCTGACTGTTCTCTACGATAGTGGCTACACTGGCGGGAACCCCAACAACGACCCCGTCTGCAAGAAGGGCATTACCGTGAACTGTGCGTTCGCTTCTACAGGTTTCCCCGTATAATGCCCACTGACTGTGAAAAATTGTGTAGACGAAGGCCACTCCGTCAGCGTCACCGTCGTTGACCGTTGCGTCGGTTGCGCGACCACCGACCTGGACCTGAGCCCGGCGGCATTCGAGCGACTCGCCCCCTTGTCCGCAGGCCGTATCCCTATCACTTGGAACTGGAACTAAAGACACGGATGCCCTCGTGGCGCCTCGGCGGTTCAACCCGTTCAATGCACAGTCCACACATTCCATAGGTCTTTATAATCTGATCTAGATCCTCCGTACATAGCCGCCTACAGTGCGTGTTTGGTCGAGGAGAATGTATTCGATGATAAGGTTCAAGTTATCTGTTGTACATCGTCGGTGCTTGGGCGCGGAGGATTCGTTATCTAAGAGCCATAACATGTTGACTGTACGTTAAGTATGCTATGGAATGCAGTGTCGAATGTCAATCTGTTTGGAAAGTTGTTCTTTAAATTTCCTGTTGCATCGCTGGAGGTTTATACTAGTGCATTTTAACGGGCCGGGGGGTTAGATTGATCCTCAAAATCTCCCTCGGAAGATGAGCCTGAGGCCGACAACCAAACGCACAGTAACTGGAAAGGCCCAGTGATCGTACGCTAGATTGTTGAATCCCGCAAGTTGCTCAAACTGCCGTACTAATAGTATTCGCATCGGAGTCCGTTGTCGTGACTCACTGACTTAGACTTACATAAGCCCATGCCAGTGACATCTCAAGCGCTCATTCACTGCGCGATCGAGTTGTGGCCCTTGCAGTTGCTCTCCTCCTGCCTTGTAATCACTAGGTTCAGTTTAGCATTGCGACACATCGCCGGGACTTCTCGCTGGGTACTCATCTCATTCATTCATTACTTTCATTACGGAACAAGAGGCCGACTTTGTTGTCACTGGGATCCCACCGTGACGCCATCCTGTCGACCCTTGGAGACGTCGAACATGCTCTCGTACATTGAAGGAAATACACCAGTAAGTGCTGGCTTTATCCGTTGATGGCTCACGCACAATTTGTACAGACTCGGCCCAAGCCACGTCACGAATTCCTGGCGGTAGGGCTGACGTGCCAGTGCGCAATATAATGCAGAGGCAAGGACGGCGTAAGTCTCATGCGATGATTCTGCTCTCCGCTCCACGTGCTTTCCCCATCGATGCCGCGGAGACGAGAGAATCACGATAGACAGAACGACCTCGATGCCTGTGTTCGTGCTGCACTGCCACGGCCAGTTCATCGACCAAGGTCAGTGCGCGGATCCGACATCACATCGGAGGTTGCTGCTTAGCCTGGGCACTGGGGACCCTGCTGCTCATGGTCTACATCCGCCTTTCGTCCGTTCGTATACACAACATGCTCCCGGAGCATCTATCAGGCGCAACAACTGGGAGAGAACCGTGGAAGCAGAAGGACATACATTGGTTGAACATCTCTCACATCTCTCAGGCCGGCCATTAGATTCCGGGCCTGTCAGCCCTCTCCACGTACAACACGCAGAGTTGTCCCCAACCTGATAGGTTTGCAGCTGGACTTGAGGGGACAGTGATGTATATGAGAGACTCGCTGATGCATGAGCTTCTCCCAGTATCAGGCACATTCAACCTACTTGTGCCCGTACTATCATGCTGCTCACTAACACCGTGCTGGTATTTGACCTCGCAGCATATACGTCAGCAGTGGGTATTCTCCATGAAGACAACTCCAAAGCTCTAGAGACAGGGCGATCTGTCGCCGAGACGAATGACTGGCCGAGCGGTACTCAGACAGGCGATGGTGAGTACACACGTACCGACTCAAATGGCTGCATCGAGGACGGTCGTAACTGCCTACAGTTAGTTTCACTGATTTTGGTCTCGATGCATGCGGCATCACGAACACCGATGCCGACTACGTCGTGGCGATCTCTTACGAAATTTTTGCTAACTACCCGTGAGCGTTGTCTAGTCGTCTCTTCCATCGATAGATCCTCACGTAGTTGTTGCCACAGTGGTTATAACGGTGACCCGGAGAGTAACCCCGTGTGCTATCAGCAGCTAGCTATCTCGTGTACGTCCTCGCCACTCCTTCACATTCAGCCAGCGCCCATGGTGCCACGTTTGCAGATGGAGGAAAATCCGTTACTGTTACGGTCACCGACCGCTGTGCTGCCTGCCCATACCCCGACCTCGCCGTTACTCCGGCCGCGTTCGAACAGTTGGCAGACCTTTCTGCGGGCCTGCTTCAGGATGCCACTTGGCAATGGGTGTAGACATGAAGTGTCCATCCGTTTACCTTCCGAACGTTGTGGTAATTGCGTTGTCGTAGCACGGTCACTCCGCGTTGTTCTCATAACTCAGCCATGTGAGGCTAGAAACCGAGCTCGACTAGTAGAGAACCGCACACGGCTTCTGTCTTGCAAGACGTTCAACCGTTGCAGAGGACTGGGCCCCGGAACGCGTATTACCAGGGCCACCAGAAACTCGAACCAGCTTCGAGAGTGACCCCAGGTAGGAACGACTATGTTCCTGTTCTAATTCGAGGAGGAGTCTCCGCCCGGCCCAGAGATCCGCGGCGGTCCGGTCAAGCCTGTCACAATACAGCTTGCGATGCTCACGATGCGTTCGATGCAGTCAGTACATTGGTATGGCTCTCTCACCATGCTTCTTACTGGGTATCCTGCGTGGGAGGCTGCCGCACTCGCGTTCCGCACTGCGTCCAGGCAGCGTATATATTGCAAGCACGACAATCGTGGTGCGCCCGATCGTGCTCCCCCCGCCTTTTCGCCACTGACCAAGATGGCACAGCCCTCACTCCTGCTCAGCGTCCTTGCTCTCGCATTCGCCATCGGCGCTTGCTTTGGCTCGTCTCTCGAATACGATCGAGCGGCATGTCAGTTTGCGTCGAACGATCCCCTTGATAGCTGCCCTGCTGGGACGGTCTTAGTGGGTCCCTCATCGAACTTCACAACCATCCAAGCCGCAATTCGCAGTCTCCCCAACGACACGACCCCACAAACGATTCTCGTCGCATCAGGCAACTACACCGAGCAAGTCAATGTAACGCGGCTTGGCCCCGTGACACTGCTTGGGCAGACGATCGCGCCCAACGACCGTACGCAGAACACCGTCCGGGTATATTGGGCAGCGGTCGCTGGATCGAGTGACAATGCGCGCACGAGCACGCTGACCGCCGGCCCAGCGGGAGCCCCTTACGCAAGCACGGACTTCCGTGTGTACAACATGGACTTCATCAATGACTATGCACCATACTCGGACACGCCCAGTCTCGCGCTCGACGTAAACCATGCAAATGCGAGCTTCTACTACACTGGTTTCTATAGCTACCAGGATACGGTGAGTTGCATTCGTGCCAGTCTCCGATACGACGTTGACCTCGGGGTGTCTAGATCTATGTCGGGCCGCTCGGGAACGCGTACTTCTACGACAGTGAGATCGCCGGTCAGACCGACTTTTTCTACGGATACGGCACTGCGTGGATCCAGTCCTCCCTCGTTACACTGCGATCGTGCGGCGGTGGCATCACCGCCTGGAAGGGCACGAACACATCTTTCGTCAACAAATACGGCGTATACATTCATGATTCCGCCGTGATGAAGGAGAACAACAGCTTGAGTATTGCTGGAGAATGCGCGTTGGGACGGCCATGGGTAAGTGGTACCGGATGAGTACTTTCGCAATCGAGCATCGCTTATTAAGTACGGCATCCCCCAGAATGCCCAGATACGTTCGATTTTCGCGCATTGCTACCTCGACGATAGCATCCGCCCTGCAGGCTACATCCAGTGGCAGCCCACGGATCCGCGCATTGATTACAACACCACCATGGCAGAATATCATAACTTCGGTCCCGGGTTCAATCTCACGGGGCGCATCGAAGGGAATGTGACACTGCTTATGACAGAAGAGGAGTACGAGCCGTATTCGAGCGTCGGGGAGGTTTTCCAGTATCCGCCGGATGGGGAGTTCGGAAATGTGGATTGGATTGACTTCGAACCTTGGAGCTTTCGCTAGCGATGTTTAACCATGCAGCGTAACACTGTAACTACCGCGAATGGGTTAGCCCTTTAAGACAGGACACTTAGGAACTGTCGCAACGTTGTAACTTTAAGTATGTACTAGTGCTGAAAGTACTATCGACCACGCCAATATAAAAATAGCATGCCACGTACCCGGGTCGAACGAGTGACCTTCGCATAACTTGCAACCAATAGTTGCTGTACAAGTGCGACGCGCTACCACTACGCTAACGCGGCTATGTCATGTGCTCACCCTTTAAACATATACGCAGCTAAGCCCTTGTTTGATAACCCTGCGCATAAGTGGCTCATGCGCCAAGATAATGCGGGGAAGATGACGAAACCGAGCCCCATCTCTTCAACGCCTGGGCTTCTAGATCGCACGCTTAGGACGTGTTAGAGACAAGATCTAGAGGTCTCGCCTCGTATTATTACTACCACTGGCACCAAGAACCTGCGCTGCAGTATACTAGTTTTACAGTCGTGCGTCCGCGGAGAATGAATCTCTAAGTGGCTGCCCACTGCCATGTAAATCGCGCGTCGTCGTGAGCTCAACGCTGAACTCACGCTGCCTCACTGGCAGGAACCGGTCCCGGTCAACAGAAAGGCAAGGTATCACGCAACCCTTGTCTGCCCCATTCCCAACTGATGACTTTCGGAATTATGAAACAGGAGTCAAGGTGAAGCAGAATATAGCAGCGCTACATGCGCTCTGGAATCGACTGGCCACCTGAATAGACGGTCTCGTGCCCTTCTCGATCCCCACTTAGCATCAACTTCGTTCGGCACATCACTCTATTGCACACCTCCATGATTGCATTCCCACCTAGCCATCTGTCGGCCTCCGGCAGGGTCAGCTGGCTCAATTCTGGGCAGCATCCAGGCGGTGTATAATGCCTCGGTGGGGTTATATCAGCAGATCTCCGGTTGGGTACATATAGTCTCTCTCCTCGAAGAAGCAACCCAACGTCACCTGCTCTTGTGAACGGGAAAAAGTCGCCTTATACCCACCTGCGCATTACCAGGATCTCCTTCGTCGCCGCCCTCAACCCTCTCGCAACCGTCGCACGCATCATAGCCGACATGTCGTCCTTCTCTCGTTTGTCGTCCTCAACTATGCGGCTCGCGCGTGCATCTCGCCGCCCTGTCGGTCAAGTGCGGTTCGCGCATGGCGAGGCGGAGCATGCGCACCACGGAGGCCCTGCGCCCTACGGTGTGAGTACCCTGTTTCTCCCATCTGACCCCCTCTCTCACCCACCGACCTGCCCTCTAGCACCTCCCCTTCACCTTCAGCAACAAGAAGACCTTCGCCGTGAAGTATCTTACCTTCTGCCTTACGGGCTTCTCGCTCCCGTTCATCGCCTCAGGCTACCAGTTGTGAGTCTCCCATCCTCATCACGCAATGTAAAAGGTGAGAGCACGAATCTGATGTGCAGCTTAGGTGGAAGTCGGGTGGATCGACCACTGCATGAACGCGTCATCTCATACTGTGAATGTACTCTGCGGACGCGGCACAGAGTGTAGTTGGCATCCAGTGTGTTCCAACGTGTGTATTATAGGCATCAGAGCGTATCGGCATAATTGTAAATATATACCAAACAGTGACTGAAATCGCGTCGCCGTTGTGCGTGCTCACGCCCGAGATTTGTGTACACCGAACGCCAGTCAGGAGAGAAGCTTGCACTTACACAACTGTTGTTTTGTGGTGGCGATGCCACGGATGGAGACGGCATGCCAGTGATCGTTGCGGTCAGTGAGTGTCTTGCTGGTCACTCTTGCTGCTTCGTATACTACACGGGGAGTTGTGCGTACCGGCGGAGGGTAAGCTCCTCAACGCCCTGAAGATTGGTGTAGCATGCTAACCTACTTACTAGGGGAAAACGTACATCGCGAACACTCAACACCTCTGACGAATCAATGCCACCGGCGCCATGCTAATATTAGCGCCACCCCGCCACTCCCCAGATCTCAAGCATTGGTGGTTTGATTTCAACTTTGTACCCTGACATGCGACTGCAGTACGACGAGCTTCTGCCATATTCTACCATAGAAGACGGATGGCTGTTACATGCAGCCCAGTGCCGTTGGCATTGCCCCTCAAAGTGGCTTCGGCTCAACAAAGCAACCAGCTTTGTCCCGGTGTATTGTCCGACAAATAGGGCATTGTCGTGATCGCATATATAAGGAGCTGACCATCCGATATGGCTGGCCAGAGATCACGTATTCTTTTCTCCTGGTCCTCTCCTTGCCTCCTTTCTTACGACGTTTCGTCGTATAGCCAAAACCCTCAAAACTCAAATTGTGAGCGTCATCGCCTAGGGAGCTCCCCAGATTTGCTCACGAGCGTGCAGTATTTCCATATTCAAAATGTCGTGTCCTGTCACACCTCCCCGCTGCGGGACCAATCGGCCCGCCCCATATCCCAGTCGCAGAGAGTCCATCGAGCCGCTGCTGCCCAATATGCCAGACGTCGAGATGGACATTCAAGAGTCTCCGTCTCCGATCCGCGTCGCACATGGCAGTTCTAGTCCCGGAGATACAGTACTGGAGTCGTCGGTGATCGAGTGGTGTCCAGTGGCTTCGCACGGCATAGCAGGCTTCACAACTCCCCCGCATTCCCGGCACCAGCCAGGGCCCAAGCAACCAAGCCCGGCTCACGCGCGAACATCGGAAGTCTCCCCATGGCTCAAATACGAGCCCTACATGCCGCCACCGCCACCGCCGCTCCCACCGACCCCCAACCCGGCACCGCGGAGAAGAGCGCGGCCAGAAGGCGGGCTGCTACCGGGCGGACTTGGGGCGGTTGGGATGCGATTCCAGGAAGGGCTCGACGCGTGCACGTCGACGCTGAGGCGTGTGGCATCGACATCGATACTCGCCAGACTCCCCCCGTCGCCGCCATCACTGCAAGCGCGAAGGAAGTACCAGACGGTGCCGATGATGCGTCGTAAGGCCTACAAGGCGCAGAAAATTGCGATACCCTCGATCCTTCGCTCACGGCGCCGCAAGCACGGCTCGACGTCTCCAAAGAAGAATCTTTACAGGCCGGAGATGCAGGCGCTTTCAGTGAAGAAGCTCCTGGATCCCCCGTTTCGACTTCGCAACTGAGCCGGACGGGGTTTGGAGTACGGTGTCATCAACGTGGACGCGTCGTTGTCGTGGAGGTTATCGCGAAGTCGAACACTGGTGCCACTCACCATACATTCAAGTTCTAATTCCTCAGTCTCCTGTACCGTGACATTGAATCCAGTCCTTTGTATCCGCCGACACGATCCTTACGTTACTGTACGTTCACGAGTGTAGATAGTTATCTTCTGTTCACGATCTAGTAACGTCTAGTGTTTTGTCAGCCTCTCGAAGCATGTATGTAGTAGTATTGCACACCTCTGAAATAAATGTGAAGTTTGATGATATCTTATTGAGCTAGTACAGCACGCCTAGGCTAGGCTTCAAGCGATGGGTTTGGTTGTCCGTAGACCTGGCTTGGACCTGGCGCAGCGCCACTCTGAAAGGCGCTTACGCGGACTGTCACTGCCACGTGCGGTGCGCAACGGTCACAGTCCTTGAGTATGCGAGTGGACTTCCTTGACCTCGAACCACTCGCATCTGGGCTGAATTTTGCTATGTCTACATCTCCAAGTCCATCATCAACTTCCGAAAACATCATCAAAGCATCACATAGCACCAAGCGGCGTGTCATTACGGAAGTCATCTCAGCTTCGTATACGCCATTCGACCATCGGTCCGCTGTCGTGGAACCGTTTGGTAACGAGTCCAAGAGAGACGTAGAATTCCTCGAAAGTGCGTATATGCGGAGTTGAAGCACACCGCTGCACCTGTAGTGCTTATGTGCTCCAGAGCTTAACGTCATGCTACTCGAGCTCATGCTCGAATTTCATGCGTGGTCGACGGCTCGCCCCGCGCAAGAAAGCGACAGCACCGCGGACGCGCTGGAGAAGGAAGTCAAGATTGTTATGGAGCTAGAGAAAGAACAAGGCACGTCGTCTCTCATCGGTAGGCTGGTATTCCCTACCTATTGTCGTGCTCCTACCTTCGGCCCTGTTCTATCATGGCGACTATATGCTCATGTCTTGCGCTACGTGAAGAGAAAACTCGACAGCGGCTCAACGACTTTGTCACCCGTATCAAGCTTGCCCTTGCTGCTCTTACCGACCTCTCTGGATGAACTATGTCTCGGACGCTGTCTCAAGGACGCATCTCTCGCCCTCCAAATCGATGTGGTTTCCCCATGTGTAGTCCGCATCCTAGTCTCGTATGCAAATATACAAAGCTGCCTCGCTGTACCAGCGCTTATCTTGACGGCCTTCACGGATGAGCGTACTATATGCGCCTTCTCAATGGCTATAGCAGTGGACTGCGTGGTACTGCCGTCAGGGGATCCGAAAAGCATACTGTATGCACTCACATAGATTGTTGGAAGGTGAAGATGTCGTCAGGGTCGTACTTGGCCTTGATCTTGCGGAGACGACGCATGCTGAGATCGGTCATCTGGCGGTAAGCTAAGCTCTACCATGTCCTCAAACTGACTGACTTAGATCCATAGTAGAGCCTTTTCCATTCCTCCGGACCCAGGCGCGGGTCGATGTAATTAGGATATGCGCTGTGCATGAATCAGCGCTTGCAAGAAATCGCAGGCGATCCTTCGCTCCGCACATACCCGTGGTGCCACGTCTCAGGCACATTTTGCGTGATAGAGCGAACAAGGCCATCCACATAGCTAATTCCCTCATCTGGGAAAGGTGGCTCTGCATCGGCGCTTGATGCACAGAACTATGACGATGAAGCAACAGTAGGTGAAATGCATTTTCTGATATTTGTTAACCTCAAACTGATCCTGCACACCTGGATGATCCACAGTGCATTCCTATTCACGTACGCAGTTTGGTGCGAGCGGATCGCGTCAATCTGCGATGACTGACCGCCGTATAGCTCGAGCTGAACAAACCAAGTCTGTGCACGTTACTCGTCAACCAATTGACGGTAAGTGCCTCGGTACTTCGCACCGTCGTGGTGTTCCATCCCTCAATAGACATCCAGCTTGCAAGGGCGGCTATGGCGTCTCGCGACATCGGGACGTCAGACGGGGTCGTGAGGCTCTTTGTGTATCTTGTGTTGTGATTATTTGTGATCCTCGCCTCCGTGCTCGCGACTTGCCCTGTGCTGTCCGGGCCGGCAAGGAGCGCCAAATGCTCGGGCCACGTCGTGACTTCAACAAGCGGTGGGTACGTCGGTTGAGGCTGTAGATTATTCAGGCCGACTGAACCTGCTTTCTCTCAGATCACACCCACCATTGTGTCTAGAAACGGTATCACGATCGCTTCATAGTCCTCGGGGCTGCCATAGTATGCCCCCAGGAAGTTGAGGAGGATCTCTCCCGGTTCGATGCCTCGGAAGAAGTTGAGCTCAAAGCCAATCTCCCTTGGCACCGCGGGCGTGTAGCAGAAGTCTTGGTAGCGGGTTATAGCTGCTATCGATTGGTCGAGGGGAAGGGACCAGTTGTAGCTGAAGTACGTTGGCTGCGTTGGGGCAGGAAACGTCCGAAAGAGAAAGTGGGTGATGATACCGAAAGACGGGGCTGCTCCACGAAGGGCCTGGCAGGTCTCCATAATTCAGCACGTTCGCTCATACGCAGAAATGCAGGCCGCACCCAGTAGAGGTCGCGATATCGCGAGGCCGAAGCCTCGACGACCGACCCATTCGCGAGGACGACGGTTGCACCGATAATATTGTCCATAGTGAGGCCCCATTGTCGACTGGTGAATCCATATCTACCAGAAAGAGTGAGTGCCGCTGTAACTGATGTTTCTTGCATCTGTCTTACCCTCCATAGCTCGCATGCCCGCCTATACCCACGAGCGGGCATGTTCCATGAGGTATGGCCCGCTCGCCCTGGTTGAAGAGGCCCAACGCGACGTCGCCAAGACGATTCCCTGCGCCAATCCTGGCGGCACGAGTGGTCTCATCGATCTCTATCCCGTTGATGTGAGACAGGTCGACCACCAGATACCCGTCTGCGCCGCCGAGGCTGTAGCTAGCATGTGAATGACCGCCGGAGCGCGCTGCCACTTGAGGACGTCGCAGTGAGCAATTCTGCGGATGTTGTGAGTATAGTTGTCATCCCACCTGGGACACGTAATCGCGCGCAAGCTTTGACAAAATCTGCGACTTCCTCGGTGCTATGTGGGTAAGCGATCGCCGCTGGCTTGTACTGCAGGCGAAGATTGAAGGCTTTTGAAGCGATCTGATACCTCGCGTGATCAGGAAAATACACTTCCTCTACTTTTCCCTGCGCAAGCGCAGATCGGAGGGAGTTCTCAGTCCGCGTGCCAACCCTCGGAACGACGCTACAGCAACATAAACCACTCAGCAAGAGAACCTGTAGCACGTAGAACATGATGAGAGAGATGCTGGGCGTTCGACACTAACGTGGGTACACTTTGCCCTCAAGTACTCGGTAATGACCCCGTTGGCAGCCACGCGTAAGCTCATGTGAACAGGCATCGGCTATGAACGCTTCTCTTCTCTCAGTATCGAGTCCTATCAAGCCATCATCGCCCGATAAGCGGGAGATACATTAAGAATGTCGATCGTTACTGCGTACAATCATCAGAGAGGAGGGCTGGACGGTATATCAGGCTCGCGGCACGAGTTCTTCATACAACACAACCACTCACATTGACTGGGGAAACATAAAGACATTGTTTGGGTCATACTGCGTCTTTATCTGCCGGAGACGATCATAGCTGTCAGAAATCAGATGCGTCAGTGACATGAAGGTGCTTTGAAATAGCCGTGAAGTATGCTTGCTCACTTTGATCCATAGTAAAGAGTATGCCATTGCTCCGCGGTCAGGCGCGGGTCGATGTAATCAGGATAGGCCCTGAGAATTTATGAATGTATACTAATAAGTAGGCAGTCACATAGCTTACCCGTAGTGATATGTGTCCGGCTCGTGTTCCGTGATGGAGTTGGCTAGGCCGTCAACGAATGTGAAGCCCGCGTCCGGATACGGCGGCCTGTATGTTGAGCTAGACGCGTATAGCTTCGATTACTGAGTCACGGAATATGAGGCGGTGAGCCAAAAGCATACCTGAAGGGTGCACAACGTATTCCTGTTCGTGAAGGCCGTCGCGTCCGAGGGCACCATCCCAATCCGCGACGAGCTACCACCGTACAGCTCTAGCTGAACGAACCAGTTCTACGTCACGCCACAGTGAGCAAATTGCATGCACATCATCGAGAATGCTAAGTTACTGTGGTTGTATTCCACCCTTCGACCGACATCCAATTGGCAAGAGCCGTGATGGCATCAAGCGACATGAGCTTGTCCGACGGAGTCATGAGGCTTTTTGTGTAAAATGTATCGCGGTCTACTGCAAGTCCTGTGCTAGGCATCGTACTGGCCAATGTGGTTCCTGCAAGGAGTATTTGATTGTCAAGCCAGTTTGTTCGGTTTAGCTGTGGCGCAATGCTCTGGCTAGGCTGACAAAGCAAGAAATACATGTCAGTTGGCTAGAATGACAGGGGAGCTTAGCAGGTGCACCATCGCGTTTAGAAAAGGGTCCAGCATGCCACCGAAGCTGTCTGGGTTCCCGTAGTACGAGCCAAGTAACTGCGCACGCAGTTCCCCTTCTTTATTACCCCGGAAGAAGTTGAGCTCGAACCCAAGCTCCTTAGGAATCGACGAGGATAGGGAGAAGTTCTGATATAGTGAAATTGCGGCAATGGTTTGATTCAGTGACAGCTGCCAAAGCTGAAGTAGGTCGATACTTCGGGAGCAGGTAGCGTCTGGAAGGTGAACTGCGTCACGATGCCGAATGAAGGCCCGGCGCCACGTATGCCCTGTAAGCAAGCAGTTCAGTGCACTTATCCTAGAGTGCAGATAGCATAGCTACCCAGAAGAGATCCTGATACTGTGACGCGGACGCATTGACGATTGACCCATCCGCGAGGACTACGGTCGCACCAATCACGGTGTCCAATGTGAGACCCCATTGTCGACTAGTGAGGCCATATCTACACGACGACACTGAGGCGCTAGCCACCGAGTGCGAGTGGAACGACGCACCCTCCATAGCTAGCATGTCCACCTATTCCAACAAGAGGGCACGTGCCGTGAGGTAGAGCCCGACCGGCCAGGTTAAAGAGGGCGATCGCGATATCCCCGAGTCGACTTCCTGCACCGATTGTAGCGACACCGGTAGCAATGTCAACGGAGACATCATTGAGGTTGCTGAGGTCAACGACCATGTGACCGTCTGCGCCACCAAGGCCGTATGCTGCATATGAGTGGCCTCCAGAACGCGCATTGACTGCACAATGTCTTGGTATTTCGATCATTGCAGGAGCGGAACAAGGAAGGAGACACACCAGGGATGCCTAGTGATGCTCCAGCTTGTATCACCTGAGCCACTTCGCGTGCAGTAGTCGGGTAAGCGACTGCAGCAGGCTGAAAGGGTAGCCGAAGGTTGAACGGTGCAGATACATTGGGGTATCCTGACTGCCCAGGGAAATAGGCAACGATATCATCGTTATCAAGGATTGATTGGAGGGTCGAAGCGTCTCCTCGGGCCAAACTGTTCAAATAAAGAGCACCTAGGGTAGCGGTGAGTAAGATGCTGAGGGTAGATACCTTCATCGTATTGGGGCCCGCTGAACGTTATGCAGTCTTCATGACCTTCCCGTTGAGCTCAGCATCCCCGTGCCATGGTAGACGAGGTACTTATCAGCCAGCGAAGAGAAGGGATAACGCCAGGGCGGACTGTGTTCAATGTCAGACATTGACGTGCCATCGCTATTCAGTGATCCTCGTGCCCAATAACGTATCCGCGTTTGTCATATTGAGCATGCCGGTTTGAGCTGTGCGCGCTTTTCAGCAGCGCTCGATCTCAGGAGTCAGGCAATGCCATACTTCTAGCGTATCTCATGCTGAGGGGCAGATTTGTGAGTTGCGCTCAAACTCTTTCGGGAGTACACTCACCTGTACGGCATGTACAGAAGTCATAGTCAGAGGCGCGACCTGATGCGGTGCTTCCAGCTGTAATGCCTGAGGAGGCCCGTAGAAAACCTCAGTATTTCGAGCGTATCAGTAAGTTCCGGCGCCTTTGCCACCATTGAACTTCCCAAGGCGTACTAGTAACACGATGGCGCTACAGTGAGGTCAGTGTTGAACAAGGTACAGCTATGTTCGTTCCTAGAGAATGAAGGTGATATTGTGAGGACCAAGACGAATACTGTGAAATGTATCGATTGATACCTAGAAGAGAACTGGCACGCGCATACCACAGCGTGCCACGCTGCCTAGTGGTACCTGCCAATAGTAACCGTGTCAGTGATCGCCCAATCAGCAGGAATGGTAGAAGGTGTCGCTTGTGCATGTGAGCTCTCACACTGCACTGGGCGAGCTCTTTCAAGTTCGCGTACTGGTCATGATTGCACATTTGACCAAGGATGTCGCACTGCGGTCCTCCTCAGTGAGTCCTCAGCAGTGTGGGGACGGCGCACCAGGGTGGCACCGCGTTGCAATTGCTGCTCCTCCCATGGGGCAGCAGAGATAAGATAAGGAGGAGTCTGATGGACAGACCGTGAGCCAACAGCTCAACGCAATACTGATACAACATTCAATGAAGAAAGAAAGATTCATGAGCACAGAGGTCCAATGTCCATGTCGATACCCATCATTCATCATTAGGAAAAAATGCCGTTCAATCAGGTCTCGTTGAGAGGGCTGAAGTAGTAAACACGTCGTTTTAGCTCAACTCGATCGCAGAGTCAGACGCAACGTGATATCAGCTTACATGGATTGTGGCCATCTGAAGACATTGTAGGGATCCAGTTCGGTCTTGATTTCGCGAAGGCGCTCAAAGCTATTACAATAGTAAGACTAGTGTCAGTACTGACCTATGTCACACAGGACCAACGGCGCGCACTTGGACCCATAGTAGAGTTCGTGCCATTCGGACGGAGGCAGACGGGGGTCGACGTAGTTAGGATATGCCCTAGCGAATGTCTGACCGCGGGCTTATTTGACAATGAACACGCAACATACCCGTACTTGTATGAATCCGGCTCATTGGCCGTGATAGAAGCCACCAGGCCATCGAGGAACGCGAAGCCCTCCTTCGGGAAGGGGGGCTCATAATCGGGGCTTGATGTGTAGAACTGGAGCAGAGTAAACAGAGTCATCGTTGACTCGGAGAACAACCGTCAAGTGTGTTTGTGAATACGATACCTGAATGGTCCACATCTCATTTCTGTTGTAGTATGCAGTCGCATTCGAGGGGACCTGCACGATCTTCGAAGAATTTCCGCCCCAGAACTCTAGCTCTACGAACCAGTTCTGCCCGATAAGTAGGTCAATAGTCTGAAACCATAGACCTTCGAGGTGTATTGAATCATGACGTACAGTATCTGTGTACCACCCTTCCACGGACAACCAGTTAGCGAATGCCGTGATGGCCTCCTCAGACAACGGGGTGTCCGGTGACGTCGTGATGCTCTTCGTGTAAAACGTGTTACTGTCCGAGGCCCTGCTCTCCGGCGTGCTTGTGATATTTCCGTTCCCGAGGAGCACTAGGTTGTCTATCCACGACGTCACATTGATTTGCGCCGGCAACGACGTATTGGGCTGCATAAAGGAGGTTTCCTCTTCAGTTCATTTCCGTTACACCCGTAGTCGGGTACATGGTACATACCATTGCATCGAGGAAGGGCTGAATAATAGCCTCGTACTGATCCGGCTCACCGTAGTAAGAGCCGAACACAGTTAGGTTCAGGTCTCCTCTGTTCACCCCCTTCGTTATGTACATATAGAATCCAATCTCTTTCGGAATGGCTGGCGAGAAGGAGAAGTTCTGGTATGCCGAAATCCCTTTGATCCCCTCGTCCAACGGCAGAAGCCAGATGTACCTGAAGTATGTCGGTTGTGCGGGCGCTACGTACGTCTGAAAGTGGTAATAGGTGATGATACCAAAGGACGGGGCTGCTCCGCGAAGAGCCTTAGCAGAACATCAGATTTACAACCCGTATCTGAGCGTGAAAAGTGTCCCACCCAGAACAAGTCGGGCTGTTCCGTAGACGATGCGTTGACAATGGTCCCGTCGGCAAGCACGACGGTCGCGCCGATCACATTGTCCAGCGTTAAGCCCCACTGGCGGCTCGTGAACCCGTACCTTCCAGCGATGATCAAGTAAGACATTCCATACTTATGACACATGAGGCCAAACTCACCCTCCGAAGGCCGCGTGTCCCCCAAGGCCAACAAGCGGGCAGAGCCCATGAGGGATGGCCCGCCCTGCTTGGTCAAAGAGCGCAGTCGCAACGTCGCCCAGGCGATTGCCAGCGCCCACGACGGCAACACCAGTGGAGTTATCGACATGTATGTCCTTGATGTTGGAGAGATCGACAATTAAGTGGCCGTCTGCACCGCCGAGGCCGTAAGCAGCATACGAGTGACCACCGGAGCGTGCGTTCACTGTGTTCAATCAAGAGTGAGCGGACCGCGATGATGCCTCGGATGCCAGAGCCTCACCTGGGACGCCAAGCTGTGCGCCAACCTTGACCAGGTCTGCAACTTCCTCGGTACTGTTTGGGAAAGCGACAGCGAGAGGTTCGAAGTCCAGGCGCATGTTGAATGCCCGCGATGCATTCTGGTAGCCTGGCTCCCCTTGGAAGTATACCTGAATGCTGTCATTCCCGAGGATCGACTCCGGGGAGGGCGGGCCGCTGATGGCGAGCCTAAGGAAGGAGAAAGCGACGAAAGCAGATGTCAGTAGCATCTGTAGCTTTCCGGTAGCACAGTCAGACGATGGCCAGAACGGTCGCCATTATATCCTGGGCCCGGTTGCGCGTCTCGCCGCCTCTACTTGGACTGGGGTAGTGTTGCCATTCCGAACGTGTAGCCTTGCGCCACTGGTGCGGTCAACTTCTCCCGAGTGTATGTAACGCGGATCGACGTGCTGTATGATCGGCAGCAAGGAGGACTTCACACCAATGATATAACCTGACTCTGTTAGCCGGATATATCTCCGAATGACCCACGTTAGCTATCCATGAGAATGCGCACGTAACTCAGGTGGTCAAGTGTTGTACTAGCGAGCCCTTATAAAGATGGGGCTGTCATGCGTCACGACGAGACAGGGGCTGTCGTACTTAACCGGAGACGAGTCTTGTCACGAATTTAGAATTGTGCGGGCGCGACGGTGAAACGACTGCGCTAGCCAAGCACTGCTGTTAGAGTGGGCTAGTCTAACGCGGTATATGCGTACCTAATTTACGTCCATCTTCCTTCTCGGCCCCGGACATCCCACCCCTGTTGCAAAGTCTTGTCAATGACCGCCACGTGTAATATGTAATGCCTCCACAAATTGTAGTCAGGCGAATATGGACATAGTGAATGACAGACACAGTCGAACACAGTGTTACAGCGGGTCTCCTTTCGCAACCGACCTCTCGGAGGGTAACCACTTTGCCAACTATGAATGACAACACGCCTCCGGGAGCATTCAAATTTGGTGTATTTGGTAGAGGACGCGCACACGCCCTCCTCAAGAGGCGAAGCATCGAATTCTCACCTCGGTATGCCAGGTCAGCCCAAGTACTAGTATTGATGATGCACCGTCTTCAGACAGCCCCGGCTTACAAACGAGTGCCATCACGTCAGTATGGCTGTCCTGCTAGTCCTCAAAGGAGCCCTGTAAGCGGAGTAAGTATTGGGATCAATCGTATATGAATATGGTAGAGGAATGACTGACACCGCGTGTGACCGGATGGACATCAAAGCCTCATCCAGCAAGGCTGTCTACTATCCTTGCGCGGGGCCGCCAGAAAAAAAACTCCATCACATCATCGTTGATGCTCCACAGGAACAGCGATCAGTCAGTGCACCGTGGAGGGAGTGCACCAGCAGGACACGTACCTACCTGAGGTCGTTGCACATTCGACACGAGCGATCCTACAATTCAAATAGCCGTACAACGGCCGTCACTGGGGGCGAGTCAGCAGACATAGAGCACCGGGGGCATATGTACAATGTACAATCAACGTACCGCACAGGTGCGCTGAGAGGGCGTACAGCAACGTATAATGGATGGGTTTCCGCAGAAGTTTCGACCACGACCGCGACGAGTGGGGGACCGGGTTGCAGTGTGCGCGCTGGCGGCAGCGCGCGGAGAGTCCGGGGACAGAGAGGTCAACATAAACCAGAAGATACCTGACCGGAGTACTAACCCTAGCATAATTAGACTGCCACCGCATTCCGCATCCGAGGCTACGGTCGGTGGAAGTATTTGCAGATAACAAGTTCTGGCACTTCCAACTCAGGCCGTTCGAATTTCCAGCTGTTCACGTGATGACATCGATCACTGCGGACAGACCGGTATTTCTGGCCTTCTAAGGTGACCATAACATCGGGAAACTATGTCATTTATTTTTGATACCGAACATACATTCTGCTCTGCCTTCTGACATCGAAAAAGGCGGCATTTCATTGGCTCCATCAAGGCTATCTTTCCATGTTAGGCTTGCTAACACTTATAATGCTAGAAACCATATATAAATGACATGCCTTCACCATGTTACGGCCACCTTAGGAAGCCGAAAATACCGCTTTGTCCGCAGTGGATGACATGTTGGTCCAGTTCTCAGATCTCAGATCTGAGCGCTCAGCAGCCGCACTGACGCATGTTAACCAGCCAATGCGCCTCTTACCCCCAGTGTTGCTTTTGACAAAATATACTATACACTTAGGCATCTGCGTGTGCATGACTCATAGCCGAAGATGGTGGCGGTCGCTTATAATCATAATCCCATTGCTCTCAGCAACAGATACCACCCGACTACGTGTTTTCAACAACCAATGCATGGCGAGAAAGCATAACAGACAATAGAATGCTGTAGATACGTGAGATCAGCCGCTAACCCAGATACTGAGTAGACGGCGTATGGTATCGCACTAAACAACACGGCCATCGCGACCTATGTGAACTAAGTACTGGTTAGACATGGCAAAAGAGGCAAGGGCACTGGAATGGATGGAACAAAAGAGCGGAGGGCCGACTTGCTGCCAGCCATTAAGTAACGGTAACAAGAAAGCAGTGCACGATAAGAGGACATAAGACGTTGTAAAGACGTGTGAGTGTCTGTGCGGCGCACGGCCAGCGTGCCTGTACCGGGTACATATGGTACAGGCAGAATAGAGAGTGGAGGGGTTACATGTGCACTGCCCGTCAAGAGAAACAAACCTCTAGTCTTCCTCTTCCTCCTCCTCCAGGACGTTATGTAGCGGTGCGCCATGCACGTAGCGTATTGGGAGGTTGGGCTCCGGGACTTCCTCGAGGATCTCAGACTCGACATCTGACTCCGCGATGGACGGCTCCGAAACGCGTGCTGTGGTCGCAGAGGCCGGTGCCCCTTTGGCGCCAGGGATGCTAGGCGGCGCGGCACCCACTGGCAGCTTCGGGTTCTGAGGCAGCGATATAGACCGCACAGGCAGCTTCGACGGGGCAGCGGCCGGTCCTGGGGTATCATTGGACTTCTTTTCGCGCTCGCGATACATCTCGATGAGGGACGCCGTCTTGCTCTTTGAGGCATCGGGAGCCGCACCTGGCGTGGCGACTGGGATAGTCCGCGGTGGTCGTGGCGGAGCGGACGCCGATGGCAGTCCGGTAGACGGGGCGACAAACGCTGGCTTCCGGACTTCCTGGATGCTGCTGTCGGTGACGTCGACCTGCGAATTGCCGGGCGTGGTCTCGTACTCTGCTTCGGATATGTATGAGTCAGTGGCCGCATCGGCGCGTCGCGACGCCCCGGATCGAGCACGCGGCTCGTCCTCAAACTGGCCGTACGAGTCCGTGGAGAAAGCATCGCTATCGTACGATTGCCGTTCGTAGGAAATGCCATCCGTTGAGCGAGCAGGGCGTCTGTCGGGGTGGAGATCGAAGTAGGTGGGACGGCGTTGACGCGATGGACTCTGCCCTGCATCGGTCTCCTCGTCCGAGAATAGGCAGGAGTCTCTTTCTTGCAGGCCAATGGAGTGCTGGACGACGGACCCGTCCATAGTTGCGGTGTCACCGTCGTCGTCGCGATGTTGAGGCGACATGGGCTCCATACCCGCGTCCTCATCATCAGAGAAAGGCCGCTCGCGGACAGCAGCCAGCACCTCGGAGAGTTCTTGACTTGCTAGTTCGGGATCAGATCGTCGGCTTCTGAGCCTCTGTCCATTGCGCATCTCTGCGTCCTGACCCCCCATCCGGCGGTTATTGGTCGCGACAAGTATGTCCACCCAGGCATCGTCGCGCGAGCGCCGCCGACCGTGTTTATCTCGTCCGCCGCCCAGAAGGTCGTCGTCGGAGAGACTGGCCGGACGCGCATCGAAGTCAATGCTCTCGTATTCGGCTGGGATAAGCCCTGATCTTCGGTGCCCGCCTGGACTGACCGGCAAGCTTGTCGGGAGCCGGAATCGCGATGTCCGCCGCTGTATTTGAGTAGCGAGGTCGAGACCGTCATGACGTTTCGGTCGTGGGGTCGGGGTGGTATCGAGGCGTATCGTGGGCTTCGGCAACGCAGCCGGTGCGGGAGGAGGCGCAGGCAAAGGGGTACCTACACGTGGAGATGCGAGCGTGATGGGGGATGCAGCGTACTTTTCCGACTCGGCAGGCCGCGCCAGTGATATGATCTTGGTTGCGCTGCCATTGTCGCGCAGCAATCCCTCGAACTCGACCTCGCGATAAGACGGGCTGTTCGGTACGTGGCCGATGACATAGGGGCGCCCGTTCAGCGTTGCGGCAGGCTTCCACTGTTTCTTCGAGCCACTGCTAAAGAGAGAGGGTAGTCGCCTCCGCGCACGTCCTGACGAAGCGAGCTGTTGCCTGTACTCAAGCGGGACAAATTCTTCAAAGAGGAATAGGGTCGACGAAGTGCGGGGATCAGCGGTACCCGACACCGTCGACTTGGCCACGGGAAGTGTCTTGAATTCAACCTACACGAGGCGCCTGTAAATCCTGTCGGATCAGGCATCTAGCGGGTCCACTCACCAAGGCCCAGTTGCACTCTCGATCAACCTCTTCGCACCGCTCAATGTCCAGCCAGCCACCGCCGTACACGAGGTCGCAAAAGACGTCGATGAACGCCTCCTCAATCACCTCCTCGGATCCGAGCACCGGCTCTGTGTCCCAACCGAAAGATGGCAACGCCTTCTGCGTCTTCTTCAGCTTCCGATGTATCTCCACCGAATGCGCAGGCCACGAGCTGACACTGGTCGTCACAGGCGTGCTGAACTGCAGCGTCGCATTCAACGGCGCGTCCGTGCGGGAGAATCCGGATGAGGAGAAATCCTGCCAGGTCAATGTCGCCCGCTTCGCTGCACGAGCCTGTGGAGCAACGCCCGCCGTATACGTGAGTATCCGATGTAATATCGATCTGAGGACTACGCACCGCCCGAGCGCCCTCCGTGAGGTCGAACTGCAGCTTCTTGTCGTCCGAGAGTTCCCCAAAGCCCATGATCTCAAACTCACCCCACTTGAGATCCGTCAAACTGCGGAAGCGATCTTCGCCTGGTCGCGTGAGCATACCGAGCTCGTCGAGGCTTGTTGCGGAAGACGCAGATGACACTGAGGAGGAGAGGGACGGCGCGCTTACAGATGAAGACGTCGAGCCCGCGCCCGTGTCGGGGTGAAAGTTCGGTGCGAGGTCCATTCGCTTACGGTACGCGTCCGAGTAACGCGGTGGCAGCTTCAGCGTCGGAGGAGCGACGCGCTCCCATTCCTTTGAGCTCGCGAATGCCCGCTCGCCCATGTTCGATGACCCCCCGCGTGGGCGCTGCGCCCAGCTCGCCGCCGTCTTGACTAGGTCGTGCGAGTACATCCTCACATTTCGCCTCACAGACACGACACGCACCGTGCGTGCCCCCCGACGCGGTTCGGGACGTCGGTCGGATTTCCCAATCGCCGGAAGCATCGCGGGGTAGCCTTGGATCCACGCCTTGAGCCTCGTCGGGACGCCCACGAACGGCGCTGCACCGGCTCCGGCCCCAAGCATCGGTGTGTCTTGCCAACGAATGAAGGCCAGTGTAATATGTTCCGTAGCCGTCGTCACGCGCAGGTACGCGCCATATGCTTGATGGAACGAGAGCGTCGTTGGACCCAGCCCGAAGAGAAGCGGCCCGAACAGCGGTGAGAGTGTGGGCGGTGTGTGGCCCGAGGACGCAGAGTGGGCAACAAAGCGAGAGAGGAGGGTCAGTAGTCCGATCAGGATCGAGCGTACCAGCGGCGCGAGAGGTGTGAGGAAGGCTGCAAAGTGCATCTCGGGGTAGTTACGGGCTGCACTGTCGGCTTCAGCGAGCTGCACCTCATCCTTGTCGCCGTGCGCACGCACCTGTTTCCGCATCCCGCCACTCCAGGTAGTTCTCGTACGACACAATCCCACGTACCTCCTGGCCCTTCACGATTCGGATAACCCGCGCCAGCCCCCACCGTAGGCACATCCCCAGCTCCTGCGGCCCCGCCAGGCGCGCCTCCTCGTGCCACTGGTAGTCTGCCTCCGTCGACGGCTGTTTGCATGTGCGCAGGAACGATCGGATCAGTCGTTTCACCGCGTTCGACGAGACGTCCAGCGCGAGTGTGGAGAAAATGAACGGTGTCGTCAGGCCACGTAGAGCGAGCTCGTTGCCGACCACATCCACGAGCTTCGCCACCTCTTCGAGCCCCAGGACGACATGGCGGTGGTACGAGAGGTGGCCGTAGTCGTGGCCCTTCTGCTGCACGAACGCCGGTTCGTCCGCCGTCCCTTCAAAGCGCGGTGGGTCGAGGTTCAGGGGGAGGAAGGTGCCGTCTGGGATGGCGTACTCGCCGCTTTCCTGCTCTGCGCCGGATGAGGTGGTCTTCACCCTGCTCTTGTCCTTCTTGTCTTTCTTCGTCGGAAGCGGGGAGGCGGTGAGGCCCCGGGCTGACCCTCTGCTGTTGATCCTCCCGAACTCGTCCTGGGTAGCAACGTCGTGTGATTTCTTGGGCGTGGAGATGGTCCGTGCACGAGAGAATATGCTGTGCATGAAGCGAGAGAGAGACTAGAAAGCTGTAAAGACCAGTGTCGGGGAAAGTAGATGACGCTCCGTCGCCCAGACAACAGCGAGGATTCAGGCCTCAGGCTCGGCACTATGTACCGCGCAGATATCAACAATGATGAGGACGTCGGTGGGGTCGCCGAGCAGTCAGAGCTGGTCGAGGTGGCCGGTCATGAAATCAGAAGCGAAATAGAGAAAGTAATTGTGAGAGACTGCCCGTTGCATGGCTCGGCATACCCCGACCTTGCGCGCCGACCCAAGCCTCAAAAGGACGTTGTTTCAAAGTTGAGTAGACGAAGTACTATGGTACAGTGATCACTCATTATTCAATGTAAAATACAGTGGTGGCTACATCCAGCGAGCAGGTCCATGTCGAAGACTACATCGAAGAACTAAATATGACAAAGCTTAGGCATAGCGGAGCGGACGGGTCTTGTCCTGTACTTCCGGCGGAGGGCCCGGAGGAGGGGTGTACTGAGGAGGTGACTGCGGCTGGTACGGCTGGTACGGCTAGGATCACCATGGCTTGAGTCAAGCGGCATCGGGCGAATGATAATGGAAGACGTACAGGAGCGAAGCCCGCATGCGGCTCAAACCCGTTGTGCGCGGGCGCAGGGTACTGTGGGTACTGGGGATAATACCCCTGACCTTGATTATAGCCCGGCGGAACGTTGTACGGCGAACCACTTTGCATGCCGATGTTGTTGTTGACGTAGGCAAGGTTGTTCTGCTTGATCCGGCGCTGGCGCCTCACGCCAACGGCGAAGATCAAGAGCAGACCTGCGATGGCTACAGCGCATTGTTTTCCCGCAAGTCAACAAAGAGTACAGCAGATTCGAGAAAAACTCACCAATAGCGATGCCGATGCCTATACGAGCGCCAGGCGAGAGCACGCTACATTCCTCGTAGCCGCGCCTGATCATTAGGCAATCTAGTAAGAGGGGCTGATCGACGCAGATGAGGTCATATCCTCACGCACCCATTATCAACACAGTACAGTGCCCGCACAGAATTGAGGTTCGAGAAGAAGAACAAGGCCACTACCAAGAGCGGCGAAATGCGAGGTTCGTAGCCCGCTATGAAGAGCCATATCGTGGATGTTAGCGAGTTCTCACTGTTCCCAGATGTCGTGCACTTACACATCAGGTTCAAGATGAAGCAGCTATAAATCGTGAAGTGGTTGATGAAAGTAGGAGTGTAAGATGCGTAGCTGGGCTCGTCGCGACGCAGCCCGGCGCCTCTGCTACTACGGAAATGGTAAGTGCGCATATTTCCGATGCACACGTGATAAGTAGCATAGCCCCGCTAGCTGAGTAACAGTGTGTTTAGAATTATCGGTGAAGGGGTTGACGTATATTTGACTAGAAGGCTACCCGTGCTCCGCACGGAAATCAGGTACCAGAGCTGTGAGGGAAAACAGATGCATGGTGTCGATCCACCGGCCATTGGAATCAAGCGCCCGTCGTAGTAGAGAGTCTCCGCGCCAGCCAAACAAGGCGAAGAAGAATATACCGAAAATGGTAAACACGGAGACCAGGCTCCTTTACTACAGAAGATTGGCCGCCATACCCTACTTTTATCTGTAGTTTCGATTTTCGGCATCGTATCGGTTCGATCCTTCTCCGTGCTTGTTTTTATTATTGTATTTTTAGATGATCATGGGGTACCACACTTGTAACTCCAATGAATATGACTGGGTCGCACACTCAATACAATGTTTCAGAACACTCGCCAGTTCAGTGCTTTGGACACTCAGTGTGACACGCATGATGGCCCTATATCCAAAAAAGTGGTCACTCCAATCAATACGACTGGGTTGCACATGCGATATAACGATTCAGAACACTCATTTTTGCTTGGTAAATCAGTGTCGCCAGTTCAGTGCTTGGAACACTCGGTAGGACAGATGATGGCTGTATATCCCGTTTAAAAATGTTGCAACTCCAATCAATATGACTGGGTCGCACATGCAATATAATGCCAGTGTTACAAAACACTCGTTGTCGCCAGGTTGAACCTTTTTGAACGGGATATACAGCCATCATGTGTGTCCTACCGAGTGTCCAAAGCACTGAACTGGCGACATTTACCAAGCAAAAATGAGTGTTTTGAATTGTTATATTGCATGTGCAACCCAGTCATATTAACAGGGGTGACCGATTTTTGAACGGGATTTACAGCCATATACGACCGCCCTCCCCTCAGCAAGGTGTACACATGGATGTTTAGAAGGGCTGCAGCCTGAGTGCTCGTAGAGTCTGTGAATGCACGTCGGGACTCAGAAGGTTGGTCGGAAAGTCAGTCGGAAGATTCACGCCCGAGTTGAGTTGTAGACTGCGGCCGAGATTCGGCACGGAGTGCCCTCTGGTCTAATTCGATCCATGAGGGTTCCAGCTGTCGCGGAGCTAGTCGACGCGCACAATAGAAAAGCGAGAATGGTCTCGCCGGGAATGACCCCGTACGGACAGAGGCTAAGTGAGTGATACTCACCACTTGTTGTGGCAGACTTGTGGTCGATGCTTCACACGGCGTAGCGATACTAGATCAGGCTAGCACTCAAGTTAGATTAGAATATACTAAGTACAACAGATGTACTCACCTAGCACTCAAGAGGACGAGATGAGTGCTAGGGGAGCGAGTCTCTACTACTTATACCCCTC